>DWRA01000463.1:0-24582 GCA_018250295.1 Spathilepia clonius | reverse complement strand
ATACGGACAGGTGGACAGACAGACATGACGAATCTATAAGGGTTCCGATTTTTGCCATTTGGCTACGGAACTCTAAAAACCAAATGGTATAATAAGTTTCACTACGTTCTGATCGCACGCCCGCATTCCGTATTTGAACAGCAGCGCGGTTTGCACAAGTGCAACCAGTGCCGAGCGCGTGCGTTCCGCCGTCCTTCTCCGCCTTAAACCGACACCCGATCCAATCGTAATCATTATATTAATTATCCATTTACATGCACTTAGAATTGCTTACTTATTGACAGGAAAATTACCGGCAACACGAAACCGTAAGAAGGCTTGCCGTATTTGAATTTCTAATTAGTACTAATTGCCCTCGCAACACGTCCGCCTCAATGGAAAGCATAATTTAAACACGATTTACAAGGGGGTTTGGCGTTTTCCATCTAAAACCGGGACATCGGTTTGTCGAGATATCTGTATAAACATCGTGTCTAATTGATCTTATCAGGAGCCACCCATCTCTTGGTGAAGATTGCTTTATTAGCAATTCTATTAAAGCACTTAAAAATCAATCATTGTACACTTATTGGTAGAAAATTTGATGAATGAGGAGAGTCGCGGGTCAGTATTAGTTGATGTGTACACGGCTGACTTGTGTCGGATGTTGTGCGACTAATCGCAATAGGTACTGCATTGGCCAATATAATTGGCCCATATAAATACATTAACTGAACTAGTGAATCTGAACAGACCGTTTTAATGGAAATTTAAATAATTGAAGTATAACTATATGAATTGTTACATAATTGGTATTTTATCAAAATAAATTCAGAGATTCAAAATGATTAACATAATCATAGGAAAACACGAAGACAAGTTGTGGTAGGCAAGTAAACAAACAAGGGTGGTGGTATCGTGACCTCCGCAGCGCTGCACTAGCCGCGGCGCGCGGGCCGATCAGATGCAGGCGCGCTGACTCAGGGAAGCTGAGTTATGGCTGGGAGGCTGCAGTCGTGTGTGATTTATCTGGCTCGTTCGCGATAGCGCGTATGATGGCGGGCCAAGATGGCCGACCTCGATATGATATAATTAAAGCGCTGGCCGGAGCACGAGCGCGCGAAATATTACCATACCCCGAGTATCGAACATCGCCGTCACCGTGCGCGCGACACAGACCACGGCACCCTCATAGAGGTTCCACTCGGTACAGCGTACTGCATCGTCTTACCTCTAATGTTGCATATTGCCGTCATCGAGCAGCAGTTGAGCATTTTGAAGTATAGATACATGTGAACTATTTAAAATAAAGAGTGTTCAAGGAGTTGTATTACTACAGAAAACTTGAAGGTTTTATAAGCGATATTATGAATAAAAGCATTGTTAATACCGGATTAATTATTTATCATACAGGAATTAATGGATATTAGGTATAGATAGATTGTATTAAAAAAAAACAAATTACCTATTTCATCTGTTTTTGAATATGAAAGACTAATGTCTATTAGTAAAGGAAAAAAATCAAAATCTTAATGATAATTACGGTTTGTCATTATATTTATGAAAGGGAACCTCTGGAATAATCCCATATACTTTGCCACTAAAAAGCTTGGCCTTCTGAGGTCACGAGCATAATACAATCTGGAGCCGCGCGGTAAATCGATGCGCCAGCTCGCTTCAAAATTTATTTGTCAGTACAATCAGCTCCGGAGTTCAATTAGCCTCGCCGATGATGAGGATAGATACTGTGCCAGTTTATTGTTCAAACGGTAACGGAAATTCAATTACCAAACGGCACAGGAAGGTTAGCTCGGCCAGACATTTTGAAATTGTTACTACCTCAGGAATTTCTCCGGTCGTGCAAAGATACTTTCTTGTTTAGAAAAATATTTTTGACAAACGGCGTAATCTAATTAGCTCAGGAAGACGGTTATAATTGTCTTACTACCCCAGATGACTAAGTTGGAACTCATCATTTGAGTATGCCTTTATTTCTGCCATAAAACCGAGTAATCGTTCTGTTAAATTCTGGTTTAAAGTATCACAGCCAAACATTCGCCATTTTTTCTCAGTCCTTCTTTAAAACACCTTTGAGATCTTAATAAACATCCATAACAAAAATATTATAAAATCGGATAAGAATACTTTACATTCGTTTCCATGAACTCCAATCGGGTCCTACTACCTTTCAAATAATACTTGTAAAAAAACTACAATAAGATATATCACAAGATATGATACACAAGATATATCACAAGGAATAAAGCAGTGATTGACTCTACTTCGCCTGTCGTTCAGATCGACAACAAAACCTAATATTTGCATTAAAATTTTTCAACGAAATCTGATGGTAGAATATTTAATGCTAATTCAGAATAGGTTGTTAGAAATATCCCCGCAGTTGTTTGAGTAATCGCGCGCTATGATCGCCATAACGCGGCGGCGGCGGTCGCGTGCGCGTGCGCCGCAAACACTTATCATTTATTTGCTTATTATTTGCGCTTAATACCTCCACTGATGTCTGGAGGTTTGCTGCAAGAGAAAATAATATTTTAGACCAAGAATTAGTTTATATCGAATAGTTTGTCGCACACCCGCCGCTCTAAACCAGTTTAGAATCACTGCTTGATTTACGCGGTCAGATAAATAAGTATTTTATTTACCTAACTCTTTCTAACTCAATGGTTGAAGGAGTAAGATAACGTCAGATTTCGTCTTTTTAATGCACTTCTCGATGGTCGAACGATATACTTATAAATATAGTTGCAGATTTTTATCAGCCACCGCGATGGGTTTAGATAAACCAGTAACTATGATGATAACTAGAGCTTTAGTCGTGCGAAACTTGGGCGGGACAGTACCGAGATAGTCTTTTTATAATGATTAATGTATTATAATCAAGCGAGTATAAGTTGTTTCTGCCCACATGAGTAACAAAACTCAATGATAGTCTGCGGCGAGTTTTTTCCTTAAACTGGATCGTTAATTTTCATGCATCTTCATGGAAATATCAATTATCATAAAACGACGATAAGTGGGCGATAAAGTTATGTGCGTGCATTATGTACGACACACGGGATGGACGTTCTCAAACGAAACGGAAAAAACAGAGAGATCCGCCGATTCATATTCATAGCAAATGTTCGCATTAAAGCCGAGTGCGCACCGCCGCCAATGTATTGTTTCACGATACGATACACCAAATTATAATGGGGAGAAAAAAAACTAAAGATGTGTTGCACAAACTGGTCCGGTGTGGTCGCCGGCCGCCAATATGCCCATAGCGATGCAATTCCAGTATTGTGCACTCGGCTTAAATCTGCATCGAGATCGATCGGACGAACACCTGATTCGAAAAAACACTATGTAAAGACGATCTGTATTGTCAATATTTTGACTCGACAAGCATGCCGGCGGCCATGTCCTATACGTGTGGACTAAGGTTGCTTTTAGTAGATGTGGCTGGCTCTGGAGCGAGGCTGGCAGAGCGCACAATATATTAGTAATGCTGCGCGCGCGCCGCACACCTGCGCCAAGCGTGAGTTGCATGTTCGGACGCACATTTACGGACTATGAGGCCTAATATTTAAACTACCTAAACTACATATTGATTATAAATTATTATTCGAATATCTTTTAAATTTATCCTTAAGCGAACTGCTTATAAGCTACTACAGCTTGAGCAACTAATGCGACTAGGTAGAGCTTAATATGATTAAGGCAGCGATTGAAAGATCGTTTGGCAACTTTTTTGTAGTTTAAGCCCTGGTCAAAACGCTTATTATTGACAAATAACACGTCTGTTCAACAAGTTCAAAAAATATTACGTATATTGCATTACATTCTTCACAAAAAAGTCTTAAATACACATAAGCTTATATGTATTTATACAGTGCCATACAATTCGGTAGAATTTGAACATAAATTACGCGTCAGCCCTAATTAAAGCACGACGATTTCTAGTGTCGCTCTCTTCGGCGGCTGCCCTTGAACTTGAGGAGCCAGATCTTTACCTTAGTTTTACTTTTTTGTAACATATTTTTGGAACACAGTCATTTTAAAAGATTTAATACATACTTAACCCCATACCAAGATAGTGTTGAAGTAATGAACACACACAATGGGTGCATAATTCCAAAAATATTAAGCCCCAGAACAGGTAGCCAAATCATCTTCTGTCTGACATAAATAAATCTTCATTTGTACGCGAAGTCGGAAATTCGCACACGAGGCTGACACCTACGTAGCCGGCCACCATTTTAAATGCATTTGATATATCCGCGTTGCTTTTTTTTAAATGTAATTTTCCTTTATTTAAAACGTAAAATCCTTCGTGGTAAATTATTACGTAGACACCCAGATCAGCGGTGTCACAGAAATTACCAAACTGACAAACGTTCTTAGGCGATATATATTATTATTTGTTGTGACTCATTATTAAATTGATAAATGATATGATAACCATTATAAGGTAATAAACTAATGTGATTCGGATTAAGTAAGTGGGATAGGTAACATTTAAAAAATCCTACCTGCTCCGCCTTTTGTGATCAAGGCCGATAATAATCTTGCCTACTTTTTTTGGCTTCTCGTATTTCTAAAATTATTCCAAAGCCATTGCCCGACTATCGCTTTTTGTAATGTGATGCTAGAAAGTTCTCTTACTCTGTGCGGCATAAAGTTTGTTAAAGAGCTGTATTAACGTCGTCGTTAATCCCGTTGCTATTCCACTGCTGGACACGAGTCTCCTCTCAGAGTGAAAGTTGTTCAGGCTATGGTCCACCGCGCTGCCCAAGTGCGAATTGATAGACTTCCCACATCTTTAAGAAGTTTTTTTTAAAGAACTCTTGAGTGTATAGGTTGCTTTGCAGGGTTTTCCGTCAACGTTATAACAAGTGATATTTTATAACAATAAGTAAGTAAGTAGGTAGTTACTTCTAGGAAATTACGTGTTAAGCAATTTTCATTTAAGTAATCACCCGAATAATTTTAGCTGCAATTGAGTAAATAATTTCAATTACAATTTAGTAAATAACTTTAATTATAATTAATTAAATAATTATGATTACACGTAATTACTGGAATTATTCAATTAAATACCATTTCGTGTAAGGGAACCTGATTGGTCGCAAAAAATATCAATACAACCAACGATGACGTTAACATCAATGTTATACTGTAAATTATTTATTAATTGATAATAAATTAAATAATAAAAGTAATTATTTTCAAGCACGCTTAGTACAGAACTCTTTATGAACATAAAATTACTCATATATAAATTTCTGTGTTCAATGTGGAATTTGACTGTCCAAATGAATGCTAATTCCTACTTGCCACACTAAACTTTTGATATATATATTTAGTGTATGTCATCATATACGCTTTAATATATGCACTGTGAACATGTTAAGTACTTTTTTATTACGGTTGGATAGACAAACAGAACAATTCCGAAAATCCGTTTTTTAAGGGAACTCCCCATTATTTTTAACTTTTTTTATTTTTAGTCTTTATAAAAGAATAAAATATGTATTTGTTATGGTAGACATAGAACTCTGGGACAGACGGACAGATAGGCAGGCAGTGCAGGCTTAGTGATCCCGTTTGTACCCTTTCGGTACGGAAATTTAAAAACGAAAATAATTATCATAACGAAAAAACTCAAGACATTTCGGTTAAAAAAGTTATCGTATCGTTTTTATTGAATAAATACATATATAAAACTGTTCTGTGGTCCGAAAATTATATCAGTAACCGATTTAATATAAGAACAATACCAGGCACTGGCCTAAACACTTAAATGTTTCGGAATCATTGCAGTGGTATGGATCCTTTGGTAATTTCAGTAGTGAGGCTTCGTGCGTCCTGCGCGGTGGAAACGCAGGAAAAAACGATTGACGCAAAAAATAATAAGGCAAAATATCTGTTAATCAATACTAAATCCTTATATGCAATTGTTTCGTGATATGCAGTCGTAAATTCGTAAAATTAAAGGTAAAGTAGAACGCTGTTAAGTTCCACTAAACAAGTTCCAACGATACCTCTTTTCTGCTTAACAGTACCTAGTAGTATCATTGTGTAGCATCTAGTACAAGGTTTGAAGGGTCGGAGGTGATAGAATCTCTCGTACTTCGGCTCCGGCGGCGTCACCACTACATCAAATTCTGCTAATATCGATAGTATTGAGCGCTGCTGTATTCTGGTTTTAAGAGTGTAGTAACGAATTCATACTTATTCGAGACTAAGTTGGCTTCCGTTCTTCGGGTAACAAGGCGTGCATGGTCAACTACAAGTTGGACTCTAATGTTATCTAAGCTTGATAAAAATGTTTACCACTTACCATCAGATGAAGTGCATGTTCGTTTCCACTTTTATATTACGGTAAGGTACGTATAAAGAAGATATAATACTTTAATGCATTGCAACTAGGTCCTCAGGGATAACGATATAAATATTTTTAATCGGTATCAAGTGCAACATAACCGTTTGCGGATGTCAGTCAATTTGTATATCTGAGATAACAAGAAACAACCCAATAGTCTGTCGTATAAATATAATGTCATATGCCACAGAGGATGCAAACGTGTACTTTCCAAATAACACATGCGGGTACAGCGAAACAATGGCATGTAACTGATATGTAGTGTTACACCGTAGTAAGTACATAGATAGCCATTACTTAGTACAACAAGGACAATGCTCATATTACTAAACACCGGAACACCCAATCTATAAATCAGTGGCAGTCGATACGTATGTGTTGCGCGTGCGTCTATTACAATGGAGGCGATGCGCGCGCGCATGGCAAGCGCGCGTTCGGGGAAGGAAGCGCTCTCGGAACCGCGCACCTGCGACGGCCATTGATATGCGCGCGGGGACCCCACTCATGCTAATGGATCATCATAACTACAATCTTAGCAGCCGATCGATACTTTCAATGTTCCGTGTAGGCAGCACGCGGTCTGCGGCCGCCGCGCTCTTCGCCGCTACGTCACGACACGTTACCTTACACAACACTGCTGTTATGGCATCTCTGGTAACACATCATATTAATATAGACCTCCGCTACTGAGATTTAAGTACTATAGAATAGATCGCTGTGGCTGAATAAGCAAAAATGTTTAAAAAACTGTTGTTTGATATTTCTCATATTATTATTAAAGAAAAATTGTATTAATGTTCTGCTGGTATTTATTTACCTACTTATCTGTTTTTATGAAAGTAAGTTAGAAGATAATTTGTCCAATGTTGAGACAAAAGAAGATGGAATAACTTGCTAATAACGCATGATTATATTACATATGTAAGTATTTGTAATATAGTTGTGCAAATCATTTGCACGTACTTCGTCAACATTAGGTTGGACTTTATTGTTTTCAATCATATGTCCAAATTTAACATATACTTAAAGTATTGTACAATGAAGCATAATTATGACTTTAGAGTATAACTCTCATTTAGTAATTGTACAGACACTAAAATTTAATATATTTATTGTCCGTGAGTTGCAATGGCCACTCGATGCTATGCGGAATGCACTCTCGTTTTATTTTTATCACATGGAAAGGCATTTTCCTACTGATATATTAACTAGGTATGTAGTATATTTGACATTTTAAAAAACCTACCTTCACAATGTCCTTTATAAGGTCATTTTTGCGTTCGCTCGACTTTAAAGTGCCATAAAACAAGTGGCGCCGAAAACGTAATTACGTGAATTAGACGAGAACCAGATAAGAACGACTTTGTTGGTCAGCTCGGCTTGCTCAGATTTGCGCTTTATTTATGTTTTATGTATGAGAATCGTCATTTCGCACGGCTTATTTGATAACATAATCGAGGCGCCAATTTTTATGGCTATGGGAGCATCAAAATCACTATTACGTACATCATACTTCGGCAAAAAACCCTCACTCACAATAAATCCGAGTTTTATTACAATCATCAACTTATATTACAAAAATATCTAAGTAAGTTATCTACAAACATTAAAACACACGACGCATGCAAAAGATTTTATTTTTTATTTGCTTCCGCTACACTTTAGCTTTAACTTCTGCGGCAAGAATTGAGACAACACTGAGCATGTTATTATATCCTGTAATTATTTGAAGAAACATTAAGAAGTTAAAGTAACGCGTCTGTGTAAGATATTGAGGAATAGATTTTCACGTCTTGTAATTTTTATTGCGTCAAAACCGCTTCCAACGTTAATATATTTAAGCATCGAGGATTTACTGAGTGGTGGGTGCCTCTTGTACACACGTAAAAATGATTCACAGAGACACTTGACCCATAGACATACCTCCAAATTAATCGTATCTATTTTTTTAATAATCTGTCTGATTGTTTTGACCAATCTCCAAAACGGCTGGACAGATTTTGAGGGGATTTTCACAACTTGAAGTTATAAGGAGTACTTTTATATTTGAAAATGTGTTACCGCGCAAGAAAATTTAATCCCTGTATTTTTATTAAAACTGTTGAGGGTACAAATTTCACTTACATGTATGTCATGTTACATTTTTTTAAAGATAAGAGGAACCGCGGGATACAGCTAGTTTAAGATATGCCGCAATACTCATTTTAAAACTCCTAAAATCTGATTGAGTATTTATGTTTTGGTTACGTTTAGCGGCCGTTCATTATCTTGGTCACGGCGTGTTGTTTATCAGAAGCAAATGACCCACTATTGGTGTGTTCGTGGAATCGATGTGTACAGATAGAAGAATAGATTGTAATACAAGGAATCAGTGCGATTGATAAATGAATTTATTATATCGCCGCGTGTTCCGGGAACGCGTGACACACATCACAATCGCTCGTCAATACCTCCAAATGAGCCACTCAGCACTTCGACGACCATATCGACCACATATTATTGTCTAATAGACCTGGAGTTATTCATCACAAATTAAAAATAGCAGTAATAATGTCTAATGCTATTCATATTACCTTATATGTAGAAGATATATAAGTGATTTTTTTATTGTAGGTATAGAAATAGCAAACGGGAATGCAGTCCATCATATGATAAATGTTTACTGCCGCCCATGTATATTTGTAATCAATCCTAGATAAGATTAGAAGTCCTACTTGAGATCGACAACATGTGCGGTGCTACCCCTGAGGACTGGGTTCGAACTAAACTTACCACACTCTTCACACAAGAATACAACAGTGCTTATCACTGTTGTTATTGGCCAGAAATACGTGGAGCGGTTTTAATGCACGTGGATTTTAGAGGTTTATTACGATTTGACTATAAGTATTTCTGTCTCGAAGTATTTTGGACTTGTTCATTGTAAAAATGTATTGGCCAAACTTTTAAATCCAGTTGTACAAATAGACGTAAGGGACTCAAAGTTTCATGATTACTAGAAGTGTGCGGACCGACGTATTTTATTCTTTTTAGCATTGTTTAATAGTTCGCTGTAACTAAATACATTGTAACAAGCCGTGATATATTACACAAGTTAGTCGAAGCTATACTTAGATTCTCACTAATGTAGCCTAAAAACAAATAAGAACACTAAAGTGTAATTACAGCTGTACAAAATTAATTTGCATGAATTCCGTGTGGTAACGAGCCCCCAACTGGTGCGAGGATGCCTAAAGAGCCCAATAAATAACATCAGACAAGGCCCGTATCATCATTTCTGCAAAAAGTGAGGATAATTATTACCTTATCACCGGATCTGCCCGGACCGAGCGCCACATTTTGCCGAGACACCTTCGTTTATTTAAAAACTCGTAAAATTATAAGCGCATCAAGTACTGTCATCGAGTGCGGAATTAAGAGGAATTTTCAACAATCGAGGTAATTAATCATCACCTGCTTATCGTCCGCCGCGCCCGCTCGCGAATTTAAACTTTGTGGTTTTTAACACAAAATCAGCGAACGGGCCTCTCGGCCAATGTTTGATCGTGTGACGTAGGCACTGTAGTAACAATTCTCAAATAGAAACTTTAACATAATTTAGGTTGATGATTGTTCACTGATGCTTAGTTCACGTAAAGGACCAAGGCGAAATCTCTAACATCCATTTAGACATGGGCATAAGTTCAAGTCAAGTGAGTTAAAAAACGCATGACAACGATGCGTAGGTGTACTTTGATTAAAATATATATTAGGTATATACCTATTTGTTAAGTTGAAATTTTTTAAGTTAAATACGTCAGATATTAAATTCAAAGTCAAAATACACATATTTAGAGGAACCTCTACACAATCATTTTCTAAAATCAATTCACTTCACAAATTGTTTCCTATAAAGCGGAGCAGTGCGGCTGGCGAGACCCTAACACGCGGCTTTTACATATGAATATCTCTTGTTATATGCTACTTTAGTTGGCCCTAGTGTTGTAGCTCTTTCAGACTACACAATTCAGACTAGACAGTTTTGAGTGGAAATATATGAATTAATCTGAAATGTGTATTACACTGCACACATTTTTGTGGTCGCAGAATTAAAAACTGTAGAGCTGGTGATAAAAATATCGCAATATGAGTACTAAATCGATAAAGTTACTCATTAATAGCTAATTCTCAGTGAGTTTATTATACAACCATAGAGTCGTTCTCGTATTAAAGCTATATCCTAAGCTATTTCCGACGGTTAAATAAAAAAACATGGGGTCGACCACAATAGTAATAATATCGCCATTATTTCTGCCAACCAGGCTTAAAATTATACCCAAATTAGGACTTTTCCACAACGCGAATTAATACAATATATCATGCAATTGTTAACTTAGCGAGCATTCGAGTGAAGTTATTGTAACAAAATAAATGTAATAAACCGGAGGGCATCAATTGTGCTACGTCAAGCAGAAACGGAATTGAACGTTATTTCACCTGTCGGATAGTGTTGGTGGTCGTACAAGTACAAGCATGACGGTTTGTCAAGAATTTTATCTGTACGGTTTAACCTAAAAGTTACTGAACTAAACACTCTCTTAAAGTTAGAAAGATTTTTAAGACAGTTTGTCTTGTTTGGGTTTACGTTTTACCGGAATCATATCTAAAATTTCCACGTAGTCAAGCATCAGCAAGGGTGCTTTCTATGTCATCTAAAATTTAACACAAACTATATCTTTGACGTGTTACACCATACCTTTTACCTTTTATACAAAAGGGAAATTATACATTTTATTAAAAATAATATTAAATTGAATGAACAAGCAAGTGTCGTCACAGTTCCGTGAAGACTGAAATTTTTTAATTTCATTATTCAAATCATAATCGTGATTGAGAAGGCCATAAATACACGTATTACGAGGATGCGCGGGCGCAGTTAACGAGCGCGGTTTATGGTGCGTGTCGCCGACGTCGCGCCGACGCCGCGGCGGCCGTCCGCGGCCTGCGCGCCGTGAGCCGAGGTTTTATTGCACTCAGCTTTCGGATGTCCATCCACAAACTGCATGGTGATGTGTGGCAGTCACGCCAGGCTTCGAAATTCTAAGTGTTTTTAAAACAAAACCAAGTATGTAATCCGAGAAACACAATTTACTCCTCGTTTGGCTCGTTAATTTGTACTAATTTTTTTTTCGCAAATTAATATTAATTTGCACTCCACCTGATGATAAGTAGTGATTACCGCTCGACTATAATAAAGTAGTAAACCCCAAAGTAAAAATCAATTCTACCACAGTTGTTGAACTATCTATTCAACAACTGCATATGAATGCATTAATCTTTTTTCGTATATTAAGTGCATGTCTGGGTTGCATATATACGGCGCATAACTCTGATTGGCAGCCCGTCTTACCTAAGTAAACACTCTTCAACTTTGAATCTCAATCAATATTATTGATGAGGTCGAACCGAAAACGGGTGTACAGTTATAATCATTAGTACACTTATAAAAATTAAGAAAATGCATAAAACTAAAATTTAATCGGACTTTCTACTTATTTTTTTTAGCGTTATACCTAAATAAATACATTATTATTTGTAATCAGCAAGGTAGTAGACATTAAGTATATTTATACTCACGTGTACAGTTCACAGGCGTTAAACAGCGAGAAAAGTAGAATATTATTCCACAAGAACACTTCCAGCAACAAAGTTGCTAATTATGTAAATCTAATTGTTTTGAACTTTTTAATCCGTTTCCGATTCACAACAAACAATTAATCATTTTATTCGTTAAGAAATAAATTAAACGAATATTCTTCACGAAGCGTATCCCCCTCCTTTTCATTTGGTTTTTGTGATAATTTTCTAGGATGTAGGGCGTTGTGGTGAGTAACCGCCGCGGGTTCAGCGCTGGGTGAAATGAGGGCGCACTCATGTTTTCTTGGTATAAGGGTGCGTACACGCGTTTTAAAGTCGCCGAGAAAACGCTGCGCATACGCTACGAGTATGTAACGATAACTTACCTATATAAAAAAAAAATGCAAATGTTATATTTGTATCATGTATCGTTGTATCATGATACATAAATACTTTATAATTGTGGAACCATTAACGAAACGTCTATTTTGTAACCAAAAGGTAGGAATATAAATATATGGTTTACTTGGTTAAAAGCTTTCAAAGTTACTTATTTATGTTATTTCTTTTATGTTAGTCAATTTTTGCAGCAAATTTTCCCGATTTAAATTCACTTTTATAAGTAGTATCTATATAGCTACGTGCGGGGTCTACGCCACTACGAGCGTTAACGCGGCGTACACGTCTCCGCTCAGCGAGCGAGCGATTAGCGGAGTCCAAGTGCAATTTCTCCAGAAAAGCTCGAAGGACAATGGAAAGTGCACAGGCATTTATGTCCCGTTGCGTGCCCTTTGCGCCGCTCGGCCTTCGCCTTCACTACCACGAGGTCAACTGCTGCTTTACACTTTTGAAGGACTTTATCTACTCGTAAATGAAGCAGTTTAACATTTCGTAGCGGAATATTACGAATAACCAGCTTTTGCCTCTATTTTGCCACTCTTTATTGGACATTTACGAAAATAAAGTTACGAAAAGAAATACGATTATGGACTTGTAGTACATTTTTATTCGTTACTTGTTAATGTTGTAATGACAAACTTTGTTTTTTCTCATTTTTAATTTCAAGTCTAGACGGTCGTAATATTTTCATGTAGTACCTATAAAAAAATATTAACGAAGTAACTTATCAATCCAAAAGGTCTTCTGTCTGTTTGCAAAATTCCTATCAAAAAAAGGTTACCGTCTTCATGTCTGCGTGGGTCCGTTTTATTGGTTTAATAAGTTAACGAGCAAATGAGCTTACAAAATAGTGCCCATTTTTGAGTTATAAACTGTTTTCCCCTTTTTTGAAATAGATATACACTGAAGGTAAAGGTAGCAGAAGATCTGTAACCAAGCCCAGATAAGATTAGGTTTCTAACTGAGGTCGGCCACACGCGCGTCGTTCCCTCTGCGTATGCACTTATGCCTCTAAGTATACTCTTACCACACCTTTCAAACTAGAACATAGCGGCTCCCAACACTGCTGTCATTGGGCTGAAAAAGAGAGGCGGTGGTCATACAGGAGCTGGACCACGAATAGTTCTACTTTGAATGTCATATACCTAAGCTAACGCTAATGCACATGCACACATTGCTACAGTTTGTTTATGTATAAGAAGTAACAAGAATTGTTACTTTTTACTTTGTGTGAGATGTTACAAGATAATATCTTCAATAGGTTTTATCCGAGCCCACTTAAACCTTAGAAAGATTTATGATTTCCTTTGACAATCCAGACTTTTAAATGATAAATTAACTTAATTTTGTTCGAAACTGTGTAATAATTAGTGGTCATAAGAAATACACCGAGTATACTTACGTATGGTAGTATTCATCTCAGTATATCGTAACGGCAAATAAATTCCTCCTTAAGCCCAATAGCGGGAGTGACTTATTCCCGTCTGGAAGCCGTCGCTCGCTTAGCATGCGCCGCGCGTCGCGACACATGTGCCGACCTTCCCGCCACCTCACACGCATCGCCGTTCACATACACCTACTAAATGTGTCAAAAAATATAAATTAGGGTAAATACTTCATTCGTAAACTTATAAGGTGCGTTAGCAGCGATCGTGTCGTGAGTTGAAGTTCGAATCCCACTCATCGTTTCTCGCCTCATTCATCACTCATTTTCGCAATTAAGTGCGAATTAAGAATCACTCACACGCCTTGACGGCGAAGGAAAAACAAAAAATATGTAAATGTCTGAGAATTTTTATAAAAGTCGTCAAAGCTGCGTGATGTTTTCGAGTATGCATTAACCCAAGGTGGTGGAATATACCTTAAACTCTTGCTATTCTGTGTCCATTAGAAGGACACCAATTGGTTGTCAAGGTCATTTGCAATTAAATTTCTAGGCTTGATGAAAAAATGTTGCTGTGTTCTGATTTCAACTGTATGTTGACGCTAGCTCACCTATACGAAATTATCGTATATTCGTTCCAGCGTATTACTCTGGGATAACAACACGTCTGATATTCTTATCTAAGAATATGAAGTTTAAAACGCGCATATGTGGTAGTGTATTGTAGTCCTTTTTGATATTATTGATGTAGCTATTATAAGGTCCGAATGGGAAATGCTTCTAGATTCCAGACAATTTAGGTATCGGCTTGTATCTGCAAAAAATAGTTTAGTATTTTAAATAGGCCTCTAAATATTATACTGAAATGAGTAACCCGTAATAGGATTTACATGGACCGCAGAAAGACCACCTCCTATGTACGTGATGGTGTCATTCAGAAGTTCTTTAGTATCAGTGAATAATAATTTAATTTTAACAAAGAATTGGGGATATTTTGACCATATAATCCTTCATTGAATAAACTAATTTTATTTTCTGGCTTGAGCAAAATAAATTCCAGGTTCTGTTTATTGAGGCAGAGCGCACGAAACTTTAGTCCACGCTATAAACGGCTCCTAAGCTTATGGGCCTAATAAGCTTTGGATTCCATTAAGCCTAATATTCATTTGTAATTTTTCGTGATAGATATGTAGGTATTCTATGAAGGTTCTAACTATTATACAGTCCTTCCAATGTGCACTTTCATAGTCCCCTGATTTCCCCATATCCAATAACCGTACACATCGCCTTCTTGTCCATTTGTCGTAAGAAGTATGCGCGTGTGGTTGTGGCGTGCGGGAGATAAGCAGGCCCTCGCCGGGTGACGGCATTAGCCTGGCCGAGCATGCGGACTGGACTTCGAGATTAAGCGACGTATTGTGCTTTTGCGTTCACCATATTCAAGTGTCATTTAAAGTCGTATAATAGGAAACTTACCACTTTATATTTCGTTAGGCTTTGTAAGTTTTTTGGAGACTTGTGGTTTTTTATGGGACTTCTGACATCCTAGTAGAGTGATGATCCGGCTCGCAGGACTAAAATACCGTATTACTTAGACTTCAATGACAAATGTTTTTCATAGTAAACAGGTTTTGAATGAGCTGTCTACAAAGAGTATTCTAAGTAAAGGTCTTTTTAACAGGCTGGTACATGACATACTAGTTCTTCCTATATGGCTATTAGTAAGGTAAGTCCTAAATCACATTTAAGTTGGATGGTAAAAAAATTGTTCCTACTGAAGAGAACAATTCGTTGTCGCCATCTTACGTTGGACTGGTCGAAATCGAAATACATCAGAAATAGCTTGTGATATGGAAATGCAAGATGATGGCTGGTACAATTTGAACATTATGCAGGGTCCAGCTTACTGGATGAGGGGTACCGGTTGGGTAGTGTGGCATAGGATCGCGGGTGGCGAGCGTGGCAGCGTGCAGCGAGGAAATATCAATAGTGGAGCGGCGCGGAAGACGGCGGCCTTATCGAGCCGCACACGCGCCCCGCCGCGCGCCGCCCGCGAATTTACAATGTACGGCGCCCGGCCCGCCTCACACCCGCGCCGCCCGCTCCGCCACCCACCACGCCACTTTAAAACCTCCCCCGCTCGCCATAGAACCGAAAATCCCGCACCGACGCCCGTCCCCGACGTCGGTGTGCGTGAGATTTTCTCGCCTGGAAATTCTAATGCGCCGCGCGACTGCGATAAAAAATGACTAGCTCGGGAAACGTGAATACATTACCGAGCGAGACGGAGCGCGGCGCCGCCTCCGCCGCGACGCCGCCGCCTCCTCGCTATGTATTTTACACCGTTTTATATTTAGATTCCGACTGAAAAAGGGAAGGCCATGTGCGACGTCGCCTACTTAATATGTATTCGGGACGGACGCTCCCCGTCGCCCGCTCGGTGGCTATCTCCGAACGCTCATACGACTGTAAATCTCAATTAGACGCACGCCGAAAGGGGTCGAGAATGATATTTATAGTATTAGGCGATTAATATCGAGTAATCGTCGTGAGAATCTAATGGCTAATTTGTTCCGGCGAGGGTCGGCGTTAGACGGCGGCGATAATTGCCGCGCAGAAAAAACGCGGAATAGGCGCGACAAAAGAGTTGTGTTTTTGTGTGGCGCGCGCGGCCTTGCGTTTTTCTAACGCTTCTTGCGTGGCCACCTGCGAGCCGCACGTGGACCCCGTCAGCGGAACCCGTTGTCACTCTATTGTCACAACTAATAACGTCAATTGGAGCATTCATTAAGGAAACATGTTTAATAATAGCGCTCTTTTGTTAACTCCTGTTTCTCAGGAAATTATGTCTTCATTGTCCCCGATTAAATATGTCATTTGTCTTGTTGGTAATTAAGTATGTAGCGGCGGAACTTTGTGCATCTACGTTGTTTTAAAACGGGATTGTGTAACTCACTAAAACGTACTAATTTACTTATCTATCTATCTATGCTATCCCTTAAACAAATAAAACTCTATCTTGCGTAATACTTTATTGGTAAGGAACTAAAATGGTTACCCAAACTCGAAAAACTTGCAGTAGGTACCTATAACCTATATTAATGACTTTAAGTTTATATTCTCTATCTATTGATAATGTAACATAATTTCAGCATACATAAAAGCTAGAGTGTGTTGTCTAATGGGCCAATTAAAGCAAGCTTTCGACAGCTTGTCGTAATAGTCATATTGTTTGAAGGTGGTAGAAGCCTTTGTGGTTCGACTCCGAAAGCACCACCGCCCCTCCTTTTCTGCCTAATAACAGCAGTGTTAAACGCTGTTGTGTTCTGGTTTAGAGGGTGTAGTAAAGGAGACATATTTATCTGAGGTATTCCACCTTAGTCCTCAGGGGTAGCAAAGCATTTGTGGTCGACTTCAGGTAGCATTTATGTCTTATCTGGGGTGGATTACAAATATCCATGATCGGCAGTTGCCACTTAATATCAGATGGACTAATAATATATTGTTTGAAAAATAATATATTGTTTGAAAAATTAAATGCTCGCTTGCTACTCATAACAGGAAAAAATAGACAAGGCCACTTTGTTCTTCCATTATAGGTATTTAAATGCGAGTTAAAGAGCCCATAATTTGTTGAACAGACAGCATAGCTGTGTTCAGCTCTACTGACTACCGTTTATTGATATGTAGCTGCTGTCGATACCTGCGCTTTTTATCAAATTACCTGATAAATTGAATGCACCTATGACCATATTTAAAATGTCACGAGAAGCAGTATTCCAGTGAAACAAACCTTTAGTTTTTCTTCGATGTACCTGAAAATGACATGTCTGTTCGTCTATTCGTGCAAATAAATAATTTTCCTGTAATTTTAATAATTGCATCATAAATATTGAGGGGACATTGAAAGTATTAAACAAGTATCTAGTTCCTTGCTAGCTCCCGAGCGCTGGCTAAGTTGAAATGTCTCATGTAGTAACCGTAGCTCTCCTTCAAGCTAAACCATCGCTCTGCTATTAGGTTATTTTCTATTATTAATAATTATTAAATCTAACGTTCATGCAGATGGGCTACCTCATGGAAAATAGTCACCGTCGCACCGTCGCATTTGTAGTCCCAGATATATCTCCAATGCAAAGTCGGTTTTAAATAGCCTTCAATAGTCTTGGCTGGTCTTACGAGCAAATTTTAGGAAGTCAGTAATTTAAATCTGCAGATGCGTTATGACCATCACCTTTAGAGTTCCGTGTGTCTGTGTAATACCAGGTGGTATTGTTGCAGAGGCGCGATGTGTCCCGCCACTGGCTGGAGTACCCGGCGTCGCGGCTGCAGCGCATCCTGCGCAGCGCGTGCCCGCCGCGGCTCCGCAACGCACCCGCACTCTCCGCGTTCCGTGCAGGTAATGTATCAATTGTATGGAACAAAATCCTCCCGAAGATCGGCAGTTTCCTCGACACCTTGTAGAATGGGGAGACCAGTTCTCTAAGTTGTTGGACTATTACAATTGGACAATGATGGAAGTAGCAAATGAGCATGCAACTTACCTGATGATGACTGGCATGGACATTTGTAATCGACCACAGACAACAAAATTGAAACGCTTCTGATAAGTATGTCACTCGATCCACACTTTCGACCTTTCGAATCAAATAATTTCAGCCTTAAGATTGTTGTTATTTGATAGAAATGAATGTAGCGCTGGTCGGCCGTAAGGGATTCTACCACCCCAATAAGCTAAGCTTTTAAGTTGACTCTTCATCATCATAGGCTATAGATTTTTTAACAATTACGTAAAGAGAGGTTTTTTATAAAGCTGTTGCGGCAGAAACAATAACATTTTTCCGAGCATACACCTACCTCTAGAAACAATCGGTTGCTAATATAGATTGGTGTACAGACGGTAGAGGCCACGAGATGAGCTGGAGTGACACGTATACCGGAAAACCGGTTTTCAGTTCTGGGCGACGGATCTACGAAGCACTTCAGAATAATATATTGTTTGAAAAATTAAAACGTATACCTCGTAAAGTTATTTTAGTGGGATCTAGGCTCAATCATTTATTGATAGTCAAGCAATAAATTATTGAATGGAAAACCTAGAAAGTCACCGTTGCCCATGTAATGTTGTTTCGAGCAGGTTATACTTAAAATATGATCCTTTTTCAAATACAAAGAAACACAAGCTAACAAATGTCGTATTGAAAAATAAAATTGGTTTTCATTAGTAGCGGCGGCGGCGGCAATAAATATGTGATGACGGGGCGCCCGCCGCCATCAAATATGTACACCTTCGCGATGTGGCCGCATTGTTGTTTATACCGAGATGGCTGTGGGTACTTCATACCTAAGGAGATTTCTTTGCTTTAGGTATTATTTTGTGCTATAGAAATAGCAAACGTTCGAAGGAACTTTGTTACTCGCAGAAGTGTTTACGCACTGTGTTACGGTTTAAGTGACAGCGGCCACATTACGTGGACTGCAAGTCCGTTTCCTGCTTTACCTAATAAGGGACTTGTAGTTTGATTATCACTGCGCGAGCCGCCCGTACACTTCCGTAAACTATTAATAAAAGCTCACAAAAATCAACTCTTAAAAGATCTATGAAACCGGACAGCGATCTACCCCTTTCCCTGAGGAGTAGGTACCTGATATAGGACGAGAATTTATTATCGGTCTGTTAAAGTGGCAGAGATGTACATACTTAGTCATTGTTACATGGCGCCGTTTTTTCTTCTTATTTTAGATTAAAATACTGTTAGCAAATAGGCTATTGTCTTCTTCTGTCTTGTTGTCTCGTTGTGGCCGTCTATTAGTTCATTTGATTAGGTGTAACTATATTTCTACGAACGTAGTAGCCAGTCTATTGCCTTCAGATTATTAAAACTGGCAACCATATGCGTAACTTGTATTCTTCTACATAATATTACTTTACTTACCGCTGAGGACGTGAGCTATGGTAACAGTGACCACATTAACATGACATATCTATACCTATAGGTACATTTACGTAGCAAAATTTTACAACTAAATCATCTTCAACATTGAAAGTGGTAGAACCATTTATTGTTCAATTTCGGCGGCACCACCGCCACACCTATTTCTGTATAATAATAACGTTAAGCCCTGCTATTTTCTGGTTCGCAGGGTGTGAGAGACATACATATCAGAGGCGTTAAGTTGGACTTAGTCCTCAAGGGTAGCAACACATTTATGGTCGACTTTAGTTATAACTCAGTCTCTAAGCTTATTTGGGTTGATTAAAGATGTCTATAGGCGGTAGTGACCACGTACCATTGTTTGACTGTTATTTTTATGTATATTTAATTAGATAAATAGAAAAAAATATACGCAACGAATAGATAACCTCTTCCTTCGGAGTAGTCGGTTAAAAAAAAGAAGTAAAATAAAAAGCTCTCACTTTACAGTTCTAAATTATCATCCTACTGTCTATTAAGGGCAGAATCCCTCCTCCTCATATAAATAAACAATATAAGAAGGATTTCACACTCGTTTTTCTAAAGAAATGAAAATTAAAAGCGACAAAAAGACATACCTTTATACATCGACATCGGTAATAAAGTACCTCCTTACGCTAACGAGGTATTCCAATCGGCTATTGATTAAGCGAATGACTGGCAACATAAATATTAATCAATTGCACTCACTGTCCTTGGAGCTTTTCCAAAATGGCGCGCGATGTTTATTCAGCCCCATTGTGAGGCTGCACTGGCTTCTTGACCTATTTTTAACACCCCGTCACACCGGGGTGTGCTCACATGTACTCTAACCCGTATGTTCATTGTTACCGTACTAGTAACTGGATGTATTTATTACACTTGGAAACTTTTCTGATATAGTCGCCTGTGTAATTTGGAACACTTTCTTAATATTCACAATAAAATTTTGTGAATTGCAGACAAGTTGGTTTGTTCAGCTGAATTAGCCGGTTAGTTCAGGTTAGGCTACAGAAAACACAATAAGAGTTCATTAATATATACGAGCACATACATACATACACACATAGAGCGCTACAGGCGCGTGTTGTTACGACACGCGCGATTTTTTCTATAGGCCTTCAACCTATAACTTTCCCTCTGCTGAGCACAGGTCCTCTTTCGGAGTGGCCGAGCTGGCCCAGTGCGGACTGGTAGTTCCACACACTTCTCAGAACAGTATTTTTAAATAACATTCCTTCAGCGTTCAAGTCAGTGATCATTAATTTGTAATGCACATATTATTTTAAATCAAAAGTGCACGCCTGGGATTCGAGTCTCGGAAAATCGAGAGGTCGAGTCTAGCCATGGGCTAGTGAGGCTATCATTGCCATTTTCTTTTTATCCTTATAAAATGTGTCCTAAGCACTAAGTACTAACGTATTTATACATATCTACAATGACACGACCACGCATACATGGGACAACCTTTTTTTATTTTACCCCTGTCTTGTATAGACTGGAAGTATCTTGGCTTAAATATTTTCGTTTCTTCGCCGGATTAAATAAATGGAACGTTTTTACCGAGAATTACCAACTGGTGTCAGTTGTCATCGAGTATTAACATCATGGCTGTCGAAATGCATCAAATCTGATAGGTGTATTACAGTGATGATCGCTCCTGCCGCAGAAGCAGCAGGGCCGGCGCCGGGACATTTCAATCCCGCGCGGCGCGCCGGCCCTTACGCGGCGCGACACCTCGTTATACCTTATACGACACTCGGCACTGCGCCCCAGTACACTCCGCTCGCACTTCGACACCCGAACCAAAATACACCTCGATTTTGGGAACAGTCAAAAAAAGATGATTGATCGTGGTGCTCCCGAAGATTATAAGCAAACGTTTTCTTTATTGCGCTGTAAATTTATTACTGGTACAGTCTGGAGATGGTATGTCACAATAGTGTCTAAGAATCACAAGATTTTCGAAAGAAGGTCATGTTCTGCCAAATCTGATCTTGAATGGCACTCCTATGCATCGGATTGGTGTCCGGGCTTCGTGGTTACGAGCACCTATTCAAATGTTCAAGGCCATGAGCGTCGTATACGTGCCACTCAAAATTGAATTGTAACATCATATTAGAATTCATAGATGTGTCAAGCTCATATTTGTCAGTTCTATTTCAGAATAAGTAAGGAAAATCTTACTTTCACAGTCTAAACAAAAGTTTCATCAAGTGTTAATATCTGGAAATGGGGATCGTGGGACGTTTATACTTTGAATCCCCAAACTGAGCGGACACGTGCTATATTTCATATGTTTGTTATTATTCACTTCAGTCATACGTATACCTTTTAAATAAAAACATTTTAGTTATTACCATGGGCGGCCTTTATATATTACCATGGGCGGCAGTGGCCACTTACCGTCAAGTGTCGGGGAAGTATGTACAAAATGGCATATAGTTTTGTTTTTGTATCATATTTTTTAATTGGCAGTTCACAGCACAGCCAAATCTTACATCAATCATGTTTGGTCCTTAAATTATCAAAAGTAATAAACATTTTTAGCAAAAGCTCTATCGAAAAAGAAAGAAAAATATTTAACTGAGATCGATCATAATTCATTTTGTCCATACGCTTCGGACAAAATGACATATTGCTAATGGACAAAATGGCAATGGACATAATAGCTACAAAATTATTGGCTAATATTAAGTTGGAAAATCGCAGTTTTCCTTAAATTACTTTAATTATTTCTATTCCATTAATGTATTCTCTGTTTTTTCAGCACCTGGTAATTGATTTTTTACTGTTTTAACTTTTTCTAACAGTTACATATCACATATAACCCACAGCATTAACAGCATAACAATATGGCTTATAAATGCATTGTCAAAAAATATACAACGAAATAACATGGCTTATTCTTATATTGTAAACATGAACACCATAGCATCCTGGCTTATATAGCACATTAAAACATTATCAGCATAACAAAATTTAAAAGTAGAACCCTTTGTAGTTGGACTCCGGCGGCACCACCGCCACACTTATTTCTGCCTAATAACAGCAGTGTTAAGCGCTGCTGTGTTCTGGTTTGAAGGGTGTGGTAAGGGAGATAAACTTGACGAGGCATTCCATCTTAGTCCTCAGGGGTAGCAACGCATTTGTATTCGACTCCAGTTGGGATTCTGGTCTTATCTGGGGTGGATCACAAATGTTCATGGGCGGCAGTTGCCACTTACCATTAGGTGGACTGCATGCTCGTTTGCTACTCAAGCATATAAAAAAATGCTTTATTCCTAAATTTAAAAGCATTTACACCTTAACAGCATGGCTTATTAATTCAACTTAAAACATTCATAGAGCAGCAATATTATTTCGGCATTTAAAAACATTTACAACTTACCAGCGTAGCTTATTATTTGAACTTACATTCACAGTGTAGCAACATAGCTTATTCCTGCATTTATAAGCATTTACTGTTTAACAACATGGCTTATTCCGTTTTAAAGCACCAACGTCGTAGCAATATGACTTATTATTTCAATTTAAAACAATCACAGGGTAACATCCTACTTTATTTCTGCATTTAAAAGCATTTACGGCTTAAAAACATATAATAATATGGCTTCTTGCTGCGTTGTACAAAAATAACAGCTTGCAATATGACTTATTATTTAATTTTAAACTTACAAGATGGCTTATTAATGTATTATTAAATTGTGTATGTTACAGCGGTGGTGATTTCTCAAATGGTAACAGTAAATTCGCCTAAACAAGGAGAGCAGTTTGAACAAACTATATCCTACAGTTGTGAAGAGTGTAGCGTTGATAAGGTAAGTTTAATAATGGCTGAAAATACGCTGAAACCTTTAGTATAATACATACATAGTTGTTCCTGGGAATGTTCCCTGGCGGTCCCGGAATTTGGTAACGCACTGCCGTGCGTTTAGATTTAAAACGCAGTTACTTAACAGCATTTATTTAACTCGATTTAAAGGTAAAACACGTGGTTCGATTCCGGAGGCTCCACCGTCACACCAATTTCTGTCATAACAGCATTGTTAAGTATAGGTGAAATTTTGTATACACGTTCGGTTTGAATAAAGCTTCGTAAGCTTAGTGACGTCATCATAAATCCAATATGGCTGACGCCCCAAAATGATGGAATTTATTTTTTTAACATGATATTTTTAACGTAATACGTGCTAAATGAATTTCTGAGAAGAATACGAAAAGTTTTGTTTAAAAGATTTTTGATCCAAATATTTTTGTTAAACTGTAGCCTTTCTAAATAAATGTCCCTAAATTCTAAATAAATGATTTCATAAATTTTTTTTTTAATTACTCACACTTCCGGAGATTAGCGTATTCAAAAAAATTATATATCTAATATGTGATTAGTAAAGATGTCTGTTTGGGTTGTAAAAAATACAAGTCTATATATATAAAAATCAATTGCTGTTCGTTAGTCTCGCTAAACTCGAGAATGGCTGGACAGATTTGGCTAATTTTGGACTATTTCTGGAAGTCCAGGGATGGTTTAAAACGTGAATAAATATGAAAAAAATGCTAGGAATATAGTAAAAACAATAATTTCATTTTCCCATACAAATAGTTTCTACGACTGTCAACTAGATGGCGTTCAGAACTTAGTTATTGAACTTTGACACATTATTTTATTCTAAGAATATTAACACGTTTAAATTCAATATTACTAAAAATATATTTAAACCAGATTGACATAAAAACGTATATATATACTTATTTCATAATATACATTTAATAACGTTATTTTAAATTTAATTTAGTCTATTTAAATAGATATAATTTATTTCTTTAATTAAATATATGTTTAATATTTTACATTCTTTGTTGGA
>DWRA01000462.1:0-24588 GCA_018250295.1 Spathilepia clonius | reverse complement strand
CAACTACTAAACGACTTGGCTTGGGTTTATTACCTATATTTTTTTTAGCGCGGGTGAAACCGCGGGGCGCTGCTAGTTAACAATATGTATGTAGTTCATGCAAGCGGAAGCTACTAGTATACACATTATAAACATCTCATTTATTACCGAAGCATATTTTTTGTATTAAAAACTGATGATCGATAGTCGCAAAATCTATGATTGATTCGTGGCGTATTATTCGCAACCCTGAAGAGTTTCTCCCACCGCTTTTCGCGGCAACGGCTTTCCGCGCCCCTTTAGTCGCGATGATTGATTGCCCGCTGGCAAACTTCATATGTTTTGGAAGATAATTTTGTATTTCAGCCGTAAACAGATTACGTATGAAAAGAACCATCGCTCTTCTTGAGTTTCTTGAGCGCAATTTAGTCGTGTACATTCATCCTGACTGGGCATCGTCATAGCTTATCGTGTGCGAATGTCTTTAACCTTCGAAAACCCCGAAATACTGTACATATTCTAAAAAAAATCTTTTAATGAGACGCGATGAAGACTCTTTCTACACGTACCCCCACATTAGGATTCCCTGTGTCGTGGGTGCCATGGACACATAGAGACGAATACACAAATACCCAGACCCAGAACAAAAATCTAAATACAACACTTTTATATCTGGCGAGCCGAGGATTGAATCCGGAAACTACTGCGTATTAGACCGGTATGGTGACCGCTCTGCCACATTCTATCATTTACGGATGCGATTTAAATGTTAGCATAAAAATGTCGTCAAGCTAAGATATTATTGTTTTTGCCATTAAAATAGATACGTATTGGCTCCATTACGGGCGATTAATGCGATTGTAATTTTCCGTGGACAATTTATGGAGACTTGAGTCTAAGGCATAGAATGATCCTGTTCACGCGAGAATTGAAAGTCAATAGTGAGGAATAAATAACTTTGAATCAGCTTAATGGCTAATAGTATACTTACCTTCTACGTACTTGGATTTATAGACATACCTTTTATAGAATTTACAGCTTACATTATAATAAAATTTTAAAGTAATACTTTTCTAATTTTTGTCTAATTTTTATCTCTTTATAGCAAGAAATATAATTTGGATCGAAACTTTTTTGTTTGTATTTACAATTTATATAATTTATGATATGAGTTATTGTAGTGTAACATTTTAAATTAAAACTCATGATCCTAATTTTTTAATTTGTATTGTAAAGCCTCCGTCTTAAATCTATCTAATTACTTTGCGCTTTTTCATTCGCATCCAATTCATTATATTTAATCCCAGATATTGTTTCATGGCAGGTGATTGGAATGAGTCGCGAGAACTCAACTAGTCGGTAGCTCGTTAGATTGGCTATCGAGCGCTATCGAGATCGCGAGCAAATTGATTTGCGCACGCGCACCTCTACGTACCGGTCGACAACGCCGACGCTGATTGAATGTAGAACTAACTGGTTAAAAGCATTTTGAGATACTTATTTAACTGCGTAACCGTTAAGACTAATTAACATGATCACTAACAAGGGTTTGGCAAACTGCTATTAGTAAAAGCTACCGGTATTAAGTAAACGAGATATAAGCTGTCAAGCCCGGTATGTCTGCTTTGGTTAGACTTAGTCAAATATTCAAGTCAGATATTAAATTTGAAATTTCTAAGTGTTTATTATGACTAAAGCTAGCGGTAGGTTTATGCATATTACACGTTGCAATATTTAATAATATAATTATATCTCGGATATAGACATTATGTCTTTTATAATTCAATGCTCCTTTATTTTATTGTAAAAGAAGTATTGGAGCTTTTTAAGTTTTTAATATATACCAAAATTAATTATTAAAAGCTAAGTTAGAAAATTCATTTTTAAAAGAGTGAAATAAGTTTCGAAATTCTTACATATTTAATGCAGGGATGCTGTTTGAACTAAAATTATTAGCAGGTTTTAGTTTTATTTAAATTTTATTTCAATTACTGTAAAAAGATATTTTACAAACAAACTGGTACTCAAACGAAAACTATTTAACTAACCTATATACATAATATTATTTTACTTTGTAGTTTTTTTTTACTTTTCAACTTAACATAACCTGAGAATAAGACGTAAACATTGACGTTTAGACTGTACACTAGAAACTTAAAATGAATATAAATGTAACAGTTTCATTACAAGCCATTGAATTCATTTAATTTTTTAGACCTAAAACGTAATGTTGCGCGTAACTTAAATGTAAACGTTATGTCCAAGAAACTTAATAACGTTGAAATAGTGCGCAAGATTCCTTAACGGTTAGTGCATTGTTTAGACACGAACTTAATTTAGAATATTCGATGTCATAGAATGCAATCATTGTCGGTAACGACTTCCCACGGCTGCGGCGTGTCCGCGAAACTGGAGCGCGCGGTGACACATAGAGCGCACTCTGCGGCTGGGGTGACCAGGTTTTATGATAGTGTATGGATATTATGACATTACCTATATTGCAAAAAATGTAATTTTCACAAATAGGTTGGTTTGATGGTTATAATATATGGAAAAATATTTACACAGTTAATTTATTAGATTTTTGAAATAATGTGTTTATAAGTTAAGTCGTTTGGAAAGCTAAGCGTTTATTATTACAATATTGTTGTTATTTAGACTGCATTTAGTATTAAATATGTATATATAAAACCAGCTTTTACTGCGTGCAAATAATAATATTTTATACAGTTATATATATTGGTGGACGAGAATCATTAGAATTGGCACGATACCTGTTATGATTTATATTATTTTTATTGAAGACAAATAAAAATGTATTACAATTTCTGGACAGTCCAAGAAAATTGTGAATATGGGGCAAACCCACTTGCAACGTAATGTCGGCAATTTTACAATAAGCCACCAGTTTTAGGAGACCGCTCGTGTCCCCTGTCTGACTTACGCGATTCAATGCTCGAAGAGAAACAATCTTGTCTCACAAGGGTCTAGTGGAATGGACTTGATGCCGTGATACAAGCCCTCGGCGGTTTCATAATACTTGCATTTGCGTGAGAGCGCCGTCGTCGTCACGTTGTCGTACAGCCTCGAGCTTTGATTGCCACGTAATATTTGGCGCTAAATAACAATTTGATTTGGTTCCTTGATATGTCGAAGTGAGATAGAAATGACGAGTTACGTACAGATCGAATCATTTGTTACAACAGAAACATTTTGTTTGGCTGCACGTGTTTATAGTATGTACTGTAGTGTGTTGTGGTTAGATATGCGGTTCTATTTTAGGTGTGATATGTTGGTAACTTGATGTAATGTGTAGTGTCATTCATAAAGATTGTCAGATGTAAATAAAATAGGTAACCTCATAGAAGTCGGTCTTAGGTGTAAGTTCTTCTGTATGGTACAAACTTAAGATCGTCATTTTCGAAAAAACCGGAAACGAATAAAACGACACGCGAATTTCAGTGTCATTTTGTAACAGATAACCTATTGTTAGATTGTGTTTCTTTTTTTGTCAAACACAAATCTATTTATAATAGCGTGGTTTTCCTTAAATTCGTATGAAACATCAGATTGCGGTATGATTTCATCAGTATTGTTATTTGATGGACGTAATTGATCTGTTATTTGATTCTATTTTAGTTGGAATGGTTAGAAATAGCAAGTTATAATTTAGGTCGAACCGTGACTTGATTTGCATGTAGGGCGGCCTATAGCCAAGTACACAAATCGAGTGTTTTATGTGTCTATTCACTGCTTTTACGTAAACTCTCCGTTGAACGAACCAGATTTTCAACTCGTTAAACGTCAAGAATGTTGCCGATCACTAGACGTGGCTATTTACATTATTCCAATCAAGAGACAAAAGTTGTATCTGCAACGGGTGCAACGAAACGGGCAAACTGGCTTTAGTTTTTGATTATTTCGTTTAAGAAAATTAAACCGTCTTGTAGCGTTTCAGTTGTAATTAAATTATTATTTTATGGCATGGAAAATGTCTTAGGCGGACTTATTGTAGGCTTTATGTAACGATTCATGCATAAGAAGCAATTTAAATTGCGAAAGTGATGTCTGGGGGACGCTTCTATTACTGTTGGTGACTAGGCGAACGTTGCGCAGTAAAGAGGCAGTGCCGGCTCTTAGATAGTGAGAAGTGATTCCGCACGTCAAAACATGCGATTGACAGCGATACATTAGGAACTATCGACCGATCGCACCGCGAACGCTGCCGACCTAGGAGTCGTAATTTTTCACTGTCAGCGTGGACTAAACGTCCTCGTCATCGCTTCGACTAGTGACTGTCAAAAAATGTTAATGCAATTTTCGTCTGCAAGAGGGGAACATATAACATTACCTGTGACATACCACGATTTCTGACGATACTACATATTTATAAGTTAACCTACTTATTCGGAAGTTTTGATAAGTTGCTGTCAACTATCAATCATTGTCACTTCATAAAGCATTTGGTAGTTTATAAAGCGCTAGTATACTGTCATGTTTTAGGAGAAATACGAAATTGTAGTTGTGTTAACATTGGTTCTAAGTTGGGTAAGTCAATACCTTACGCAATTAGACACTCGGAAATCAATGAAATGGCTGTTCTGGTGCCTGTCGTGCATTTAGTTGATCTGGTTCATTGTGGAGTGTATGTCATGACATAGGAATCTGTTCCCGGGTGTTTGCGTAGCGGCGTAGTGGAGCAGATATTGCGATAAAGTTGGATATAATCGGGTTAGGCACGCTGTCGCTCACCGGCCGAGTACTAATTGCCATGGTTATGTGTTATACGAACCGGTTTAATGGGCGCTAAAATATTGCCAACATTTTCGTAACCCCTAATATAGTTTGAACATAGATTGACAGCACGATAACATTGTCTCGTAATTTAAAGTAATCCTACAAGTAATTATGGTATATCGTGCTAATAATATGGATGATGTTCTTAGCATACCTGATGTTATGAAAGATCACCTTATGCGGCAGTCAATGTCAGATATTGTTCTTTTCATTTTAAAATTTACACTGGCATTTGAGTTACGTAGAAAGTTGTGTGAAACATGGTCTCTATATTTCTTAGTAGCTACCGACAAATCCATGTATATACTTAAGATTATATTCAGCGAGATTGCTTAGCTCCGGCTGCAAAATTTACATATACATTACGTTTGCTCCAATTCTCTTAAAGTTGCGACATTTGGCTTATAGGTTTTACTATCGATTTACGTCTCTATTCCTTTTGAACGCCGGTCTTATTCTTAGGCGCAGTCGGTTGAATTCCATGTCGAGTTTCTTTGAATTAAATCTTAAGACATTAACAGGGCTTATAGCACTTAGTTTATTAGTAGAATTTGAAATTAAATTAACGGTAGTTTTAAGATTTACGTGCTCAAATTTTTATATTATGCAATGAATGGAACTTCCATATTTCTACCAAAGTAACGACCGCAAGAAGAACAATGAGCACGAGCATTGTAACTCACGCGCATAAACCGATGTTGAAATGAAATTGAATTTGGTTCTGCATGACATTTACTCTTATGCTCGGCTCGTCACGTTGCTTTGCGTTCCTTTTCCCGCTTAGATTGTGCTACTAACTAGAAACTATGCTGAAAAGAGATGTCATGATTTTTAAGTATTGCTATTAAATTGCGGAGCGGGTCCACTCGTGCTATGTAAATTTAAGACCTTTTATTTTCTCGTGCAGTAGAATCAAGAATGTTATAATGGAATTGTGGGTTGATGTTTGTGTTGTGAATGCTTCTGCCGGCACGCGTGCATGCTTTGTAAATGCTACCAAAAACGTGCCTTTAATAACGATTAATTTTTGAAACGTTTCGGATGCATAATGTCAAGACTCACGACTTTACATAATAATCTAGTATCAAATTATTTTCAATAACTACGTATATGTTTGAACAGAAATACATTATTGCTTATTTTCTAGACTCTAAATATAATATTCTCTTAAATGAATTCAGTGATACAATCGAAAAGATGAATTTATGCATACAGATTACTGAGTCTTGCTCTGCGCTCTTATTTTATCGAAACAAAAACACAAATTCGATCTGATACATTAATGCGGTCTCCATTAAACGATTAAACGTTGTTCCCTCATCTGCATGCACGCAGTAGCTGTCTTCAAAGTGCAACCGCTCGGATAAATTCGGATTTGTAGTTCTCTGCCTTTGCGAATACATTTTGAAACATTCGAGTACAAAATGTTTGCATGTGTGTTATTGTTCTCGGGTATTAAAGCCACTTAGAAGTTAATACGTTATGTATGTTTTATGGAATTATCTAATTATTGGCTCAAGGAATAAATATACGTACATTTCGTTTATTGAATTTAAGGTATGTATTTAAAACGTATTAAAAAGTCGTTGTGTTAAATATTTGTTAATAAAACATAGCAACGTAAATTACGTTGTTATGAGTTTAATTTGGTGTTTTAATATTCAGTGCCAGAATTTCATACGCAAACAAAAAGCCCAATATATTATCTGATCAGGTCAGTCGCTGTAAGGGTAATAAAATGTCTTAAAATTACGTTGAAAGATCAAGGCACGAAGACGACGCTGCCCGGAGGAGATTGGGACGAAGGGCGCGCGGCGTGCGGTGCAGCGAGTAGGCATACAAGTGATTAAGGCACATAATCAGGTCTGTAGTTCGGCAGAGCCTGCTCTTTGAATTTACGATGTGCCTGACCGACGCTTATCGCATGCGAATGATCTGCCCACGGCGCACGGACCGCTCCACACACATATTTTATTTTATTCGCGCTACTGTGATGTAATGAGCTGATAAATGGGAGAAAACCACCAATTAGTGTCGATGAATTTATTGTTTCTACTTAAAACGTAGGAGGGCCATGTAGGTGCTTAATCTTGAATTGCATTTTTAAATTTGTTGCTTTCGGATTTAAATCGACAATTAGATTATTGTAATTACACGGAGTGTCAATTAAGTCTGTATATCTCGATGGTCTTTAATAATGCGTTTTCCTCCTTAATGTATGGGCATGGGCTTTCAAAAATTAATCCTTCATTTCGGTTCACTTTGCTTTGCGACATACTCGTAGGTTTAATAGTTAAGTACAATCAAAGCGGGCGAATGAGTTTCGCATCGTGCATCGGCAGTAGCTAGTTTGTGATGCATGCAAATCTGCTCTACTTGAGTTGCTCTAATGTGTTTCGAGACAATAGCCTTCACCGTACGCCATTCCATGTCTACCTAGCTAGACGAAGTATTATCCACTGGAGCACTAAGTCGAATGCGAGCGGAATAAATTTAACACAGTTTCAATGCTAAACGTTTATTGGATTAAAGATTTTTTTGAGTCATGATATGTACGAGTATATTTTTATATTACTTTGTGTCATTAAAATGAACATAATGTGACAGTACGTTAATATTAGAATTTATTTTCATTGTGTACGTAGAATATTTTTGAGAATTTTGGGAAGACTTGCATTATTTCTACTTTGTGAACTATTGAGAATAAATATATGCAAGATAGTTTGTAAACAAAGAACACATAAATTTATTATGTACTTAAGTACCTTTTATAACACTCTTACCTAATTGATTTTGGCGCAAATGTCTCTTAGATTTCTATGGTTCCGTAGCTAAATGTCAAAAACGGAAACCCCCGTTATCTGGCCATTTATCCGTTCTTATGTCCGCTTTTACGTAAAGAATATTGGGAATGTATTAATGAAACCGCAAAGAAACTCCTGTTTTATTACCATTATACTGTTGTGTAGTGAAATAAAACGCATAGAGGTGGTATTCCATGTATGTAACCGATGTATTACGAAAATAAAATTATAGTGCACATTACAATTGCTCTAAATACGTATTTATTTTTTTTATTACATCCAATTACTCTAATTTATAGTAAAAATCTAAAAAGATAAGGTAAGCTTAGCTTAAAAAAATAGTTTCAACAAAATCGGTTCAAATAAATTTGTTGTATAGTTTTTGAGGTACCTATAAGATATTCTTGGGTGGGTACACGCTTTTTTATTGAAGTTTAGCGAACAGAGAAATGACCGTGCATCTTTGTGAAATACATAGGTACCTACTACATATTATATTTGCGATACAAAGTTATTTTTGCTGTTGGTATTTTTTTTGTTGCGACTGTTATTTATTGGTAATACAAAGTAAAACCTATGATAATATAAAGTCGTCAAAGTTTAGGAAATTTAAAAGTCGTACAACAAACGGACTAAGGTCACGAGTCACGGGAGCGAGTGCGTGTGACGGCGCCGATTTATCTCGCTTCATTACACGATCCGTCCGAGCGTTTAATCGGCCGCTCGCCGATCTCGCTGCGCTCGCGCATAATATTGCGTTATTTGTGGCCGTACTGACACACTCATAATTGTTATACATAGTATTTTAATAAGTTTTCAATTTCATTAGGGCACTCTTATGTCTCCACGAACAAAGGTGATAGACCCCTTTGTGGTTTGATTTCGGCGGCACCACTGCCACATCTATTTCTGCCTCATAACAACAGTGTTAAGTGCTGCTGTCTTCTGGTTTGAAGGGTGTGGTAAGGGAGACTTACTTATCCGAGGCACTCCAACTTAGTCCTCGGGGGTAGCAACGCATTTGTGGTCGACCTCAAGTAGCATTCTAGTCTTATCTGGGATAGATTACTAATGCCAGGGCGGAAGTGGCCACTTGCCATTACGTAGACTGCATGGTCGTTCGTTACACAATCAAATAAAAAAAAAATCGAGGGGAATAGAAACCCTATATTAATCATTCTATTAAGATTTAAAATTAGTACAGATATTATATTTTCTCGACATTTATATGCATGCTCCTTAGTTGCTACTATTCGAGCTGCGCTATTAGATTCCGTATAATCAAAACATTAAAATATGGAATAAAAGTTGAATTTTAAACATTTAACAATGCATAAATGTCAGAAAACATTATATTTAAGCTTATTACGATGCAATTTGTAAGAACTCCTACTTACGTAAAAAAAATGTTAATTTTAATAGGGACATAAAGTGTACTTCTTTATGAAGCTGATACCTTCCGACTAGACCATATTTAAATATTTTTTCATTGTCAAAAAGAAAAAATCCTATTTCTGTGCGTAACAATGCATGACGTAATAATATGCTCTACGTTGTAAATGGATAATGTATGTATAAACTATTAAAATTTATCAAATAGTTTCCAAATCATTTAACTCGGTACTAACATGAATGTCTGGCTTTTGGGTAATTTAAACATTAATGTGAGCGCTTTGCTTTTCACTAGTACATTAAAGTCAGCCTTTTTAAAAGGATTATCCTCTTTGTCCGTGTCACGCAACTGCGTACCGCATTGATCGGAATCAACTATAATTAAATATCTCATGCACTCTTTTAATATACCAATTTATTTGCTCGGCGTCTCCGCGCTTGAATTAATTAAGATTGATGCGAAGCATTTCATTCTCGGGGGTTTAAATGTGTTTATTTTTATTTTTAAACGATCACCACATTTTGCGAGTGAACGACCCGCTCGATAAAAAGCTACCGTGGCAATTCTCGTTCTAAACGCTTTAATTTGACGAGCATACAAAAGACTTCAACGCGTCGCTGCTTTGTGGATTGCAAACGTGTATGTAATTGTTTGCTCTAGAAGAGGAAAAATTCAATTCGAATGGAATGTTTCTGATTTATTTCTATTGATATTTATTGACATGTATTTTATTGGGATATACAGTTGCGACTGGTAATAAGAATAACAGATTATTGCTCACAAAAAATTAACTTTTTTTTGTCCACTTAAGACTGCTATGTAAATGGCTGAGAAGAGCCAAATATTTGTTTACCGGTCATCATTCGCCACTTAAAAGCCACTCGTTAGCACCATGTTCAAGTGCTAATATTGAATATTTACCAATTATTTTATTATTACTTTATACTTAAAATCGATGAAAAGTTAATCTTCTCGTATAAATATATCATTCGCCGATTGCCATGTCATCTTAAGAGTATGTTAAGTTAAATAAGCAATCAGTAGGCGATTCATCAATTACGCAGACTTATGTATCTTACAGAGCATAAGCAGTTTACTGATACGACACATTTGTACTCATTAATGTTTAATCCCAAAATCCTGTAAGCGATAAATCAACAGTGTGCAACTACTCGATAATAATTATTGGCGATGGATTTTAATATGATACGTGGCCTGGCATTTAATAGTGGAGATTGTCGGTGGCGGATTCGCGTCGGCTCGCGATTATCCACGCCAACTTACTTAGGATCGAGCAGTTGTACCGCCGGCAGATAGTCAGCTCGCTTGAAGTTTTAATAAGACCACGTCATGCGGCCCGAGACAGCATTTTAAATACGTTTTATACACCGCTTATTAATCCAATTTGAACTTGTACGTCGGATTAAAGTAGGTGTAGGTTTTGTATTCACTTTTTATTTTCATGAATGTGGTTATTTGATTAAGGTAATATTTTGTTATTCTATTTCAATGATTTTATGTCTTAATTAGGAGTACATGAATAGTATTAATGTTATGCAAAGGTGTAAGTGTGCAATATCTGCATATTAATATATTTCCACTTATGATTTAGAAAAACCTGCTTTTTTTTAGCTTATGGGGTTATTTGTTAGCATGCTTTTAAAATCTGTTTTTAAATTTGCGAGTCTGCATAGGTTGGGCTAAAATTAAAACCTCTGAACGCATAGATTGTAAGAGTACTATTAGAGCGGTATAGGCACAGGTACCTTATGGACTACCAATTACAACATTTGCTATATAAATATATTCTGGTTTCAATTGGTGTAGATCGAATCGTGCTCTAACGTTCGACCTTTGGACTTTTAATAGAACATTCCGACGTCTCCAGTTCATAAAAGTGTGAATAATGTATTATAAGGACTTCCTTTGTGAATACATTGTAACCAAATTCAAAGGCGTCATACAATGGGGAACATACGCTCAATTAGGATGATTTCGATTTAAGTAATGTAAAGTGGGGACTTCCGTAAGTTTATAAAGGAGTGTAATTGTAACGTCGGCGGCCATTTTGACCGCGGGTGGGGTCAAATCGACCCCGCCTTGCATTTCCGCCACGGGATAATTAAATATTACCCCACTACAAGCCTTCCCCTCCAGTAATGCAATTCGTCTTACATCTGTTTTGAGTCTTTTTGTATTTTTACGAATATACGAAGTTCTAAGTACCTAATTGTACCTGTACATATCGGGACAATTTGTATTTCTTACACGACGTCTGGTTCTGCTTTCTATAAAAGGTTTTGTTTAACATTGCTGTTATGAGGCTGAAATAGATGTGGCGGTGGTGCCGCTGGAATCGAACTACAAAGGGTTCTTCTACCTTTAGAACATTTGAAAAATATACTTGTGTATTAGTGCTGTCTGTTTTTTTTGACATTTTAACTCAAACATACTACAGAATCAAAACCTTTATTTCCCGATGTCATCATTTAAATTACTATGCTAAAATATTGTGAGATATGTAAACTACATATTAATTTAAATATGTGATATTTATAAGTCTCATGTAACCTGTCTAAGCTATATTGGAGTTATAAACTATTTGCAATAAATTCGACAACAATAAATATCGCGAAAAACTTCGCATACAAAAGCCAATAGACAAGTTATTGGAGCGTCGACAAATTCGCTATTGGATAAACAATACGAATCGTTCACGTAGCGCTATCTGATACGGGTTATAATTACATTTTGTAAATTATACGTCGCTGCAGTGGAGGGGTAAGGGTGAGCGTGGTCCTGATTTAAAGCAAATTGAAGTAGAGATTGGCTCGCGGGTAACATCTCATTTGACGCCGCAGCGCTTCCAATTGTCTCCGAATGACGATGGCTTTTGTCTCTATTATAAATTTGTACTCATAGCATTATTTAGAATAGGAAATTAGGATTTAATATCTCTATGATGTTCTGCTCTTTATGTGACGGCAGTAGCAATAGGTAGTTATGTGATGTGGTTTAAGCTTGGGATGTGATCAAATTCTAATAGGAAAGGAAGTATCGCTACTGTCACGGATTTTTTAGTAATAAGAAGTAAACGAGCATACAATACACTTGATGTTATGTCGCCATTATTATCATCCATGGCCATCTGTGATCCAACCCAGCTAGAATTAGAGTCCTACCTGAGGTCAGTCAGGGATGCGTTGCTAAGTCTGAGGAGTAATTTGGAATGCATCAGATAAGTTTATCAAAATGACGATCCGTCAAAATCACCACGCAGACCATGGGCGACAGTTGCCACTTACCATCAGGTAGACTGCATGCTCGTTTGGTACTCACTTCACTTCAACATGAAGTCGCAAATTTTGGTATAGATATGTTTTAGACATTAGATATAAATCAAAAACCTGTTCCTGAACTCTATATTTTCATATAACTTAACAAAGGTTTTAACTAATTTCAGAGTATCGTTACATTGTACGTAGTGTAATATTTGAAATTGGATGTTCATTGCCTGTGCTGATGTAAATTATATCCTGTGGCGTCGTGTTGGAGTTGTTTTAATTGCGAGTCCAGCGGCCGGTCCCACGTTGATTCGGAGCAAATTGAATGCTTCGAGCAGCCACGTCTCAGCGTCTGCTTGTCCCGAGCCCGCGACCCGCCAATTAACCAACACCCGCTAGGATAGAGCAGCTCACAGCTCACAACCTCCAGCTCCGACGCTAAGCAGCTTGTTATTACGCCGACAATCCATTTACTCGCCTACTTAATTACCACAGGAATATTTGCGGCGTCGACGCGCGTTGCCGTGCAGTCGACGAGCGTGATGTGTAAAGCTGGTGTAAACGGATTAACGGAAAATAAACCATTATTAACACTCCATAATGCACGTTTGTGTGCGAATTAAATTAATCGTACTGTGTCGGTTATGAGGAATGGCGGCATTATCATGTCGGCAGCGTTTCGTTGGTAATTGTGTGTATGAATATTTAATGAATAGCGGATTATTTTGGTACTGTCAGTTAATATGTTGACAGCACAATGAGATACATTCGGCCCGTTGACGTCTATCATCTTTGGCATAGACCATTCACTGTACAATTAATGAAAGCTGCCATAATCAGAAATGGAGACGGCTATGATTTTGTAATGTATCTTTCGATATTATTAATTTGTGGTATCATCGCATTCAACGATTACCTTTGTTCTTAAATTTATTACAGTTATCTATTAAATTACAAACATGTTACCATGTGACTTGTGCTGTTTGAAGGTGGTAGAAGCTTTTGTGTTTCGACTCTGGTGACACCGTCGCCACACCTGTTCTGGCTAATAACAAAATTGTCAAGCGCTGTTGTATTCTGGTGTAAGGGGTGTAGTAAGAAGATATAGTTATCCGAGGCATTAGCGTAGCAACGCGTCTGTGGTCGACCTCAAGTACGATTCTAATCGTATCTGGGGTTGATTACAGATGTCCATGGGCGGCAGTGGCCACTTACCATCAGCTGGACTGCAAGGACGTTTGCAAATTTTATCCATACAACTTTAAATACCTATCGTGCAATCCAAATTGCTTTGTTTTTGTTATGTTATCCTATTCGATTTGAATCCTTATTTTGCAGGCCGTGATAAAAATAAAACTAGAATTCGGAGAAACGTGCGCGAGCGTTACAATGGTCGCGATTTAATGTTTTTGAGCCTTTGTCGCAACAAAGCAATTAATGTGGAGTTCGGTAACTGAAACTAATTGCCGTCCATTGACAACGGCGAGTCACCGACCAAATCTCGTTTAATTGAATATCATGAAGTAGCGTAGCGAATGTGTGACTAGCCTGCTAATCTCTAATCGGTTCGTGCTTTGTTATTTTTTATCGTTGTTTTTAGGAAACAAGCCGATATTGTCGTTTAATAGCCTGATACTGCCTGCCTAGAATTTGACTTCTAAGATGTCATATTGTTAGTACCAAAGTTAGTAAATCGTGATTTCAGCGTTGCGGCACCACCCGGATTTAGTTATTTCTGCCTTTAAGCAACGGTGTATCGTTTGTGGTCTCCTTTGAAGGTTATGATAAGGTACACACATACAAATGGCATTCAAATTTAGTTCGCAGTAATACGCTACTGTTCTGTTTGGTATATTTCTTTTATCGAATACAGTTACCACTTAACACAACCACCATTACGTTACAATTACCACTTATTAAGTGGATTACACACGCGTTTTTATTTCATTTACACAAATAAGTTATCTGTGATGGATTATAATTATAGTCTGTACGGTTGTAATTATAAACCAGAATTATTAATAAATTCCAAATATATTTTACTTTGCCGTTTTTTAAATTCAATCGTTAACACGGGAACACGCCTGTCGACGTCACGTCACGCTCTTTTTTCATTTAGAGTTAGTGCGGATACAAATTGATGTTGGCTCGTTAATTGGTCCGAATTAGACAGTGGATGACTGTTAGTTTCGGTTATGCGAAGTGTGTGCGCGACCTAATTATAAGTTGTGGGGTAATGGCGGTCGATGCGCGGGAGTGCGCCGGTGCTGAGTCAGCGTAAATGAACGCTCTTGGCGCCTACCGATAGATTGTTTCATATAATTTGGAACTCTCACAACCTAAATACACCATGGCTTACTTTCATCCTTCAGAAGTAATAACAATTCCAGATTAGGCTCTGAACGTTCCGATATTTTAGTTTTTAGTTCACGTCGAGTTATAAAACTTCCAGCCTGGCGCTGAACGCTTTGACGAACAATAACTTAGAATGTAGTTAATAAATACCGACACCTAAACATGAACATAGGTTAAATACAGAAACCAGTTCCGCGAGTGTCGGTACGGTACGTCGAGAATAAACCTAGCGCAAATAATTTAAATTGTTGTTCCCTTGCTCTTTTACGTAATTTCATTTCGTTTTTTACATAACTATAGCATTAAAATTGCGACTATAATTTTCTACACTTATAACGACGACGGTATGCCGAATGGCGTCAACTAATTGCATAGATAAAACGTAGGAACGTTTTTGTAACATATTAATTCCGTTTAATTTCGTGAGTACTGAGCTATTGTTTACGTAATTTGTGAAGATAACTTGAATAGGATTAGATTCTAAACTATTTATAGGGATAATTTAAACTGTCCATGAAGTAGCCTTTCCATCAAGCATACATAAGATAAACAATTTTGTTGTTTTTTTCTACTATTTATCGTTAAATTGTCCTGATACTCTGTCCTTTTCTATGCTCAACACAAATGTATCTCGGACGTTAAGTAAAATTTACATGCAATGTAATATAAAAGATATAGACTGTGCACATAAATAAATAAAAGGTAATTTACAATGTCGCCTATTTGGCAAGCTCCATTGAGTGTACGATTGAACGCACGCCTCCTTTGATTGTATTTCACTTAATCCCCTCGTTCCGCTCATTCTCTATGGTAATTCATCGGCGCATTGTTTTATTTTTATACTGGCGTATCCGGTCGGAGCACTCTCGTTTGCACCTTGTCAGCGCTACTGATGCCATCAGCGGCCTAATTGCTGATATTCCATTAAAGTAATAAATACGCGGTGCGTTCTCACCTCCGTATTAGAGGCCGCTTGATTACCGCACTCCCTTCGTTCTATTATGTCAAGAGTAGTTAATGTTTGACGAGTGCCTTTTTTGCTTCGGAGGTCAGACGATATTAACCGGTGATTGTTGTTTATTTTCACAGCTTAACAATGCTTAAGATCTTCTCAATCAAATCAAGTTTTTCTTTACGTTTTAACCACTTGTCTTCTAGTTCAAGTGTATTGTCTGAAAGTTATATTTGCTTTAGTAGGATTTTCTAATATTTTACTTATTACTTATATTGGCGTTAAAATATTTGAAGCAATATAAGTAGATAGTGTGTGTGATGTTTTTGTTTGATTGCCTTGAATCGTTGATATTCTGAATTGACGAATAATTGTCACGCAATAATCTATGCAAGTGTCATTTATTCATACCTCAACAAAAACGATAAGTCATTTTAAAATGTCACGGAACTTTTATACCTACAACTGTGACGAGATTATAGCTGAGTTCACACCAAATTGAGTCATCGCGCATTTTTTCGTGACTGTACGCGTAAGTTCTCACGCGGGCATCAGATTGTCGCGGTGCCAGTGGGCAGACGGAGATACGTTACTGCGGCGCAAGTTATGAACTGACGGAGGTGGTGCGGAGGCGAACAGTCCGTATTAATAAAACTACAACACATTCTATTTACATAAAACACAACATTCTGAAGTCTAGACGAGTTAAGGCCTCGTAACTGTTTCCCGGTACACATTTATATTTTTGATTTTATTACTTATTTAGAATCAGAGGAGTGAAGAGTGTGGTGGAAATGTTGACTTTTATCTAATTTTCTTACTAAATTTAGTCACGTATTTCTATATTTAGATAATCTTGTAAACACAAAAACAAAGAAATATTGCATAATATGATGGTGACTAGTGGTTGTTGTAGGTATAATTGCTATTCTACACTTGTTTCGGTGTGCGTGGATTTCTCGCTGCCAATTGAGCCTAGCCTAATTAATAGTAGCATGACTTTATCCTGGTTCTATCGTATGTTTTAAGCGACTTAAATAAATTATCATATGTTTCGAACATCGCCATTGATGATTACAGGTTATGTACAGCTTTGAATATGTTTTAAAAAGTTGTCTCTAGCGGTTTAAGTACCGATCGAACTCGATATCGCTGAACTTAAAGCTATGAGCGCTGTTAAATATGTAATAGCGAAGTTGCACGCCGCACTCTAAAGGCCTATTACAGGAGACACGCGGTGTGTTACTTACGTTACTTGGCTTGGTTATTCAATGGGGCGTTAAGAAAGCCTTTGATCGGCCCTTAATCTCAAATTACCCGATGTGTTCTTGTGTTACCCCGTACGCTACTCGCAATTGACATCTTAAGGAAATTCACGACCTATCGGTTGACATTTTTTGTTATTCTTGAGGTGGAAGAAGCTATATGTTAAGAAGTTACTAGTACAATTCTGTGCTAGTTCATTATTCCTGCTATGTATATAGGCGAACATTAAAATTTTTATTTATTTATTTGTAGCGTATCTTAGAGAGATTTATTATTACATACAGCTTAAAACTTACCGAATATACCATCGAAAATGTACATAGGTAGAAAGGTATTCGTACTCGAAGTTTACGACAACGATCACAGCATCAAACGCGCGGCTGTGGGCCGAGTACGTGTGTAATGACACGATCTCCGCGGTCCGATAACAATAGATAAACATTTGAAAACTTGACTGGAATACTGTAGCTCCTGAGCATGTACTTTATGGTCATTTCCTTCTTACCAAGTTTGTCGTTGCTATTGTCAGATTATTTTTATCCGACTTACCAAACCTGAGCATTTAAATTGTCGCGTACGTTTTTGCATTTTCAAGTTTTTAAAGAAAAACAAAATCATTGATAAACAAGTTGCTGAATGGTTTGTGAACATATTTCATTAAGATTTACTACATTTTTTTACATACAAAGCACATGCGCGTAACGTACCAAAACTAAAATCGTGCGATTTTAGGTACTTAAATCATTATTTAAAATTCCTCATGTGGCGTCAAGATCTGAATCTGTATAATTTACATGGATTTTGTACGTGTTTGTAAATTTGATGAAAACTAAGTAAATGGATGTTGCATAGAATCGTGACTTGGGGACTATTAACATCAAATTTACGACTTTAAAGTTTGACTTTGAGTATTTGATTTTCTTACTTAACTGGGCATATTGCGACATATTGTTTCGTTGTGAAATTCACTTTGAACCTTTAGAGATGTAATCGTGATATTTACGGAACATTTAATTTTAAGAAGCCTATTAAAGTATCCAAATTACACGTGTGTCGTCAGGTACATGAGATACTTATCTACTCACATTTTATAAAATATTTTGTTCCGTTCGATATTATGAAACGAGTGATTTATTATTAGATGATTACAAATTTGCATAGAACCGACATAGTAGCGAGTGAAATATAGGCAGTTACTCAATTAACGTAATATGTACAAACGAGTACAAGGGGTCAGAATAAACGGTAGATGTGCGGAGTCGACTCAGGAGGCACTTAATGTGGCCCTCGTTTAAGTAAACAAGGTATACGCCCGCACGTAGGCTCCATGTCTTGTTTTTATCTCTCTAAGGCCTTGAACGCACTAGGCAAAGAATCCGCAGTTTAGTGACTGTTAAAAGCCCTTACCTGCTTTAGTGGAGAAGACGATAGACCTCTTGATGATGTGATTGCAGCCGCACTCAAATATTTATGACCTATAACAAGTCTTTGTTTTTTTTCATTAAATGTTGGCGGTGACCAGAAAATATCATGAGGAATGCACATTTTTGTTTTATTGTTCGAATTTGTTTCCGAAATATGGGTTTGTTCTGTAAGTTTCAAAATATTGAAATACGTTGAAATGCTGTATTGTTACGTGCATCTATGTGGGGTTCGATTGCTAAGGTACCACTGTCGCTTCAATTTCTGCAGTAAATTGTGTTCTAGTCGGATGAGTGTGGGAGGCATAATGTTACTAGCGCATGTGGCATTTCAATCCTCAGATATTCGATCGTCTGCAGAGCTGCAATATTAGGTACGTTAAACCTTGCTTATGGTCAGTATGGTGCAACGAGGGAAAACCACCTATCTAGTGTGAAGCAGTTCTTGCGATTTGATGGAAAGGTGTAGATGAATGTAACATATATAGGTGAACATTTTAGACCTCTTGAGTGATAACGCAACTATAATTGGCTACAACTGTTCTACATGATATTGGTTACAGATGTCCATGGGCAGCAGTAAAGTGGACTGCACGTTTGCAACTCAATCTTACTTATAAAAAATGAAAGGATGATCCAAGAATTCTACATAAAAGTTCATCCAGTGCCGCTACAGCCTTACCGCCGCTCCACGCTTGTTATCTTGTTATCCTATCTCGTTGAGATTGTGCCTTTTTGTGCAGATGCACTCAATGTATGCACATCCCTCTCCACAGACTCTTCGCTAAGTTTTTGCAATTCAAGCAGCTATTCTGAATTCAGACGCCGATAACTTTGCGCTACTTAATTCGCGGTGCTATTCTTAAGCAAGCGCCATTTCGCTCCAAAATGGTAATATAGTTCATATTTTAGAAATTGTGATCAAATATTGTTACTATTTCTTTGCAGATATGTTAATATTGTTATTCTTATCTATATATTAATACGTGAAGGAAAAACTTTGTACTCTTTTTTAGGAAAATTGTGTGGACGCAAGGATATGAAATTATTTACACTTATAGTTTAAGGAGAAGCTCATATTTTTAAAAAATAATGCATAAAAATGCATGAAATCAATAAACAGATCCATACACACACTACTATGCATTTGACGCACACACGCATATTATTTGTCTATAGTCTTACTGTCGGATATTACGGATGTCAAATATAACTTCAGTAAATGTCAAGTTTAGGTTTCATTTCGAATTCGATCGAATTTTGACCACTACGATGGGTAACTAGTTTAATAAGACCAGCAATGTTTTTTTACTAAATTGTTACATTAAATGTAACGTTTTTAATATTAAGTTACTAGACTTTAAAATAAGCAGCATTATAAGTTCTGAAGTAAAGTTTTGTAACTTGAAAATATAGCGGTTCTAATGTGAACATTTTTTAATTACATGTTAATTATGAACCGTCAAGCATAACTTTATTTAAGCACCTAACCCGGTTAGTGTAAAGTTCTATTAAATTCGTTGCTTTTTCGCATTAAGCTCATAATAAGGAGCGCGGCGACAGCGACGGTTGAAACCCTTTGTAGCAGCGCGAACTCAAGAACTCTGGGGGATCTCGCTGGGAAAAATGTAAAAAATATTTTTCTCTACATTGCCGCTTTCTGACAGCCGTGCGGCTCGCCCACCGTTTTCCGCTAAGTTAGATTCTCATTACTTTTCTTTGAAAATAAGTTAGCTTTTATAAACGACCGGCGACCGAGGAAGAAAACTCTATTACAATGATGGCTTTTGACTGGGGCGCCCCGTGTTCGGCGTCGAACCCTTTCAGTTGGGTTTCTTTTATTCGCAAACAATTACAGCGCATTACGGGACGCGGCCAAAGGATCGTGAACGTTTAATGATAAGGCAAATGGCGGCGGCAGTGGCTTTGCATCGCAAATCTCGCTTAAGTCGACATGCAACCTAAGGCTCAGATAATAAAATTAATTATTAAATTTATGGCAGCGTTCGCCGTTCTCGTGCTTGAGTTGCCTTTGTTATGCGGATAATATGCTCGTTTAATCGATAAGTAAGTACAGTTTGGTGGCAATGTTGGGAGTGGGTCTCTATTATATGCACAGAATATTAAAATCATATGTCTAGATAATTGCAGAAAGTATTTGTACATCTGGGGATAAAGTTAAATCTCAATTCAACATTCCTTTTTAACTATAACAAATACCAGAGTAAAAGCAATTTTTCCTTTTAGTACGAAATGAAGAGTGCGAACATAATGCTTCTTGCATTATGTTCGAACTTTTAAGTTTAGTCATAATTAAACGTTCCGTTAAATGTTAAACCTTGTACACTGAATTACTATGGTTTGATTAAAACTAGTCGTTAATATAATCAATATATGTAATTTTTGTTTACTCACGGTAGAAATTCGTCAATTTCTAGTAGACAGTAATGGGTAAATTTCAATCTTTGGCAGGGAAAAAGTTGGATAGATTGATTACGCTGAAACGTAATTTCATGAATGTGGGACATTTGTTTACATTTCATATACCTACACTACTTCTAAATAAGAACGTTGGATGTTTTTTTTACGCAAAACTTATTTTTGACAAGCTGTCCACACGCAACGAACAATTAGTGTAGACTTCTGGAGTACGCTCTGGGTTTTGGAGCACGTAGGTTAATTTTGATATAACTGTTAATAAGAAAACGTCACTATATCTGGTTTATGTTGTTCAATTGTAAATACATGGCAATACGGTGGTGTGGGCGGACGGATCGCACGTCTGTCGCATTTGAGCACGGGTCAGTATTGACCCCTGTCCGCAGTCGACGTCGGCAGCATCAATACAGGGTTCCTCATTTTGAATCGGCAATGCCGTCTTGATGGGCAAATTCTGACTTGTCTTCGTTGGTCACAAGTGGGTCGAGTAGGAATACAAAAATACTTTTGCTCTTGCACGTCGCGTAATATACAAGAGCACAAGCGAAATTACAGCTATTTATTGGGAACATTTTAATTGTAGTGACCGTATACACGCGGTATTATGACCTAATGTTAAAAAATATATGTTACGAATTTACTCCACATGTTACGATGTTACCCCTACAAAATTTAAGTACGAGTGGGAAGGAGGTTAACCTCCTATTCTATCCTATCCTATTCTGCATTCTTATCTAGGCATGCATATCAAGGCAGTGATAGCCTAGTGGTTGAATCACGGCCTCTCAGTCGAGGGGTCTGAGGTTCAAACCCTAGGCACGCACCTCTGATTTTTTAAAGTTATGTGCGTATTAAAAATTAATTATCACTTGCTATAACGGTGACGGAAAATTTCCTTCAATCTTCAATCTTGATCTTCAACTTGCATACTTCAGAGTTCTTTAAAAAAAAGTTTTCAAAAAGTGTGTGAAGTCTACCAATACGTACTTAGTCAGCGCGGTGGACTATGGCCTAATCCCTCTCAGTCTGAGAGGAGAAGACCCGTGCCCAGCTGTGGGACAGTAACGGATTCTTAGCGATCTTAGCGATCTTTGTAAACACTTTATACTCCCTCAACCAGCTTAGTAAAGATATTCCTCCTTAATAGCACAGTATATATATGTGCAGTATACCATGGTAGATAACTGACGATTGGTAAATATAAACTTCTCAGTTGCAAATAATTATATTTATGTGATTTATTCAGTTTTAATTTCACTATCACCCTTTCTACGAATTAATTTCTTATATTGAATATTATAAATCAGGGATCTGACGTTACATGATAAACATAGTCATGTAGACTAGTCTAAGACTCCGAAATTCGTATCCTTTGTAAATGTTGTTCATCCTCTGCCATTTCTGAGATTCTCCTATGCCCGGACTAGTACATAGTGTCCCCATTTACTATTACTACAGTTAACGTTCAATCGCGTCCAATAAATATCTAGTCAATAGCAATTACACGAGCAATATTAATGTATAACAGGAACAATCGATAGCCGCAATAAAATTTTACGTCCACTATGTTAGCTTGTATTAGACAGCTACACAGAGTAATCATCGAATTAACATGAATAGTTGTCGAGAACTGACAGATGGCTTGTTCAATAGGTACATCCGCTATCGCAATCGGTTTATAAGCTGATATTAGAGACAGTGCGTATAAAGAACATGTTTATACTAAAATCTGTAGGAATAGAACATTGTTTGAAGATTTGTTTATTGTATGGAAGTAGCAAACGAGCATGCAGTCTAACTGACGGTAAGTAGCCACTGCCGCCAACGTACATTTGTAATCAACCCTAGATAAGTTTGAGGTTGACTTTACCTGATGTCAACTACAGAAACTTGCCATGGTAAGTAGCCACTGCCGCCAACGTACATTTGTAATCAACCCTAGATAAGCTTGAGGTTGACTTTACCTGATGTCAACTACAGAAACTTGCTGTCCCTAAGGAGTAAGTTGCAACGCGTTGAAATACTAAATACTGTGTAATAAAAATTCAATTAAAAATGTATATAGAAATAATTTAACAAAGGTAAGGATTAACATATTTAAAACAGCAGTGTGGTGATGAGTGTAAACGTCTGTCAAAGTTATAATTAAAAAAAATAATATTCGGGTATAGAATTAGCTTAGAAATTCAACGAGGTAATGTCGCCAGCATTTTGGAAACTCTTCCAACGAACGGTAATTTCGATGAAGCCTTTTATATTTAATTATTTATGTTTAATTAGTGTAGTCAATTAATAGTCAATTTGTATTTTACATAATTTTTATTAAACAAATATATGCATAAAAATGTTAAAAGGTAAAATGAGGAAACCTCGTTTCATTATGATTTAAAATGTTAACATCAATACTATACAAAAACTAAGACAACGCAATAAAAAGCTTTATGAATTAATGTGTTAAATAAGATTTTGAAATCGCTCGGTTAACACGATTTAAGCAGAATAATTTTGTAGACCTTGTTTATAGCAATGGTTTGTTCCGTTCGTTTCAGGTGGGACTTGGAATTATATACCGAATTTGTATTCTAAGCGTTCAGGGGCGTCTTTCACTTTAAAATTACAGTGGGTGGGTTTGCGACTGCCGGTCGAAGATTGCCGGTTCCCCTGGTTTATTGTTTTTCGCTAACGCTGCCACTGACGCGCGTCACTAATGTCTGGATGCGCGCTTACCGTTCCGCATTTTAATTTACTCGTCCGCGCTCCAACCTTGAGGATATTATGCACTTGCCGTCTTACTGTTACACGGTTATAACATACAAAAAATATTTTTATTCCTTTTAACGTTATCAAACGTTATCGCCTTTAATTGCACTTCAATTCTTCGTCTGTCAATCATAAATTCGTAGTGTTCATCCATGGTCGTTTAAAGATATAATATCTGATTACTATAGGAAGTGGCTTTACAATTTAGTTGACATTAAATGCATCATGCTTGCTTTCATATAATTTTGTGCACGGTCAGTTAGTGGTCGGTTGGTGCATAAAACACTTAACCTTTATTCGCGTTTAAAGCTAAATGGTGCACCGAGTCCATAATGACAGCTGACTGGTTGACTGATTGCGTGGACGGGTTGTTTTTTCAAAATCACTTTGTAAACTAAATGGTTTTAGATTTAAAAAATGTACATTTTAAAAATTTACTTCCACGGCTAGAAAACTTGCGAATGTTTTAAAATTACATTATTTTAATGCGGCCAGAAGTGCGCCGAATGTTTTATTATAAACTGAAAATGCGGTCGTCTAATTCGCTGCCGTAGCCTACATACGCGAAGAATTCACGTCGCGGACAACCTGACCATTGTGCACCTTTGTTACGTCTTCCATTGTGAAAATATTCCGTAGTGTTGCTTTATTATATTCTCTATAATGTTTCCTGAGACTACTTTATTGTCGTGCGCGGAAGAGGATTATTTCGGGGACAATGAATGTACCACGAATGTACGTAGCTGTCACTAACGATAGCAATTTGGTAGTAACATCGGTTGCCGCGATTTGCATAGCGCATTCGCTAACAAGACACGTTCGAGTACAATTGCGTTCGCGAAAGAACCCTACTCAAACAACCCATTTCTATTTCAGCTCGCAAGCTCTTGTTTAATGTTCGGCCCGTACAACCGCGTCGGCTAACACTTAACGCTTTTTGCATACGAAAACGTCCAACGTTTACCTCCCAGTGTCTCTTGTTATTGCGCTACTCTGTATTCAGCCCGGGCGGAGTTGAAGGTCGCCTTTTTGGTCGAGATAACGAACAACTAGTTCATATTATTCGCACGCTATTCATATACCAATAGTTCACTATTATACCAATAGTATTTTTTTTGGTTTGGATTGCTGGCTTGAC
>DWRA01000461.1:0-24593 GCA_018250295.1 Spathilepia clonius | reverse complement strand
GGACTATGGCCTAACCCCTCTCATTCTGAGAGGAGACCCGTGCCCAGCAGTGGGACAGTAATGGGTTGACGATGAAAAAAGTTAAGGCTGTTTATGCAAATAAAAGACTGCGAAACATTAAAACCTGACTATCGGGTTTTAATTTAAATTGCTGTTCTTACCGTCGCCTACGCAACTATCGCTCACGTACAGCAATTAATTCAGCATAAAACTCGTAAAAAAAAATTTTAAAAGGTTTTGTGGTTCGGCTCCAGCAGCAACAACACCACATCTATTTATACGTAGTAACAGCAATGTTACATGTTGCTTATTCTGGTTTGAACGGGAAGGTGTAGTAAACGAGACATAAGTGTCCGCGGCTTTCAAATTTAGTCCTCAGAGGTTGCAACAAACATGCAAGTGGCAATTGCCGCTCATGGATATCTGTAATCAACCTCAGATTAGATTAAGCGTCCTACCTGATTTCGACTACAAATATGTTGCAACCCCTGAAGACTAAGTTGGAACGCTTTGAATGAATATGTCATCCTTACCACACCCTTCCTACAAGAACCCAAGAGCACTTGACACTGTTGTTATTACGCAGAAATAGCTGTGGTGTTGGTGCCTCCAGAGTCAAATCACAAAAAGGTTTAGCACCTTGGATTTACCTGAACAATAACTTTAATTCTCAAAATCTCGAATATTCATAATGAAAAATTGAAAATTGTTTTATGGGATGAACGCGAATAGAGAAGTGCGAGGATCTTTCTTCTTTTCTCAGTCTTTGGTAATCCCCTCCCGTAATCTGAACCAATCGACCGGTCCTGAACCATCTCAATCCAGCAGCGTCCGGCCGTCTTCTTCATTTCATCAGTCCACTAGGTTGGTGGCGACCATTGCTAGGGGGAGACTCTTCTGCACAAAATTCAAAATTACTAGAAACCATGACACCATGACATCGAGTAGTTACGATAGAGGAAATCAATACGAACGCTACGAATCTATTACGCGCATGCGAGCACCTACCCTCCCCCTCATCTTGCGAACCCCGCATCGACGCTCCAGATAGCGATTCCAAACTTAAATTAAAACTATCACATTTTGAAATTGCGAACACTTTTAGACTCAATCCTACATCAGAACTTCTTGACAAACATTAGCAACCACACCCAATATATGATTCCTACGTGACTCAAATGCATATTCGGAAATTCGAACAACGATTACTAACTTGTCCGAGAAACGAAGTAGTAGTAAGTCACTATTACCGTGCGCGGATAGGCTAGTAGGTCACTTTCTATATACTACCTATATGCCATAGTCTTGCTGTCATTTTATAAGGTACCCAGTTAATAATATATTACGTTAGGCCTATCGGATTAATGTTGTCTGTTTTAGTCAAAAATAATTAAATTTTCCAATTAGTAACATTATTTTAAATATAATAATAATAGTTACTATTAAAAACAGTTTCATTTTCCAGTATTTTTTAATCAAACTCATGAACAGACTTTCTGAAAACTACATGTTCTGGATATTTATAAATAACAATCTAACAAACTTTAATCAAGCTGAAAAATTGAAGCTCATTATGGCAATTTACTATTAAGAAAGTTCGTACGCTTTATTAACCGAATGTTTAGGAGCACCGGGATTTAAATTTATTTTTAAACGTAAATAATATACAATATCGGTAAAATTTCTGTGTGTGCATCTACTACATGTACTAGTTTTGTAATAAACGCAACTTATTTAAAAATTCTTTTTTATGGATACATCTACATATTATAATGTACCTTTTTCTTAATTCTTATCTATTTTGATTTATAATATACTGTTTACTTTTGTTACCAGGGATGGCTGGGAGCCTGCGGATCTGGCACTAGCGCGAGAGCGCCATTCGCGAGGTGCTCGACTCCGATCTAGAAGCCGAGATGAGGCAGGACCAGCAGAAAACCCTGCTGTTGCCATAGTTGTTGCTGTGGCAGATATAGACGAGGAGAATGTTGTGGAGCCTCGTGAGGACTTTGTTCCTCAGCCTGATTTGGCAGCATCTTTTGCTGTTGCGGTTCCACTCGATCCTGATGCGGGAGGATCAGCTGGCGCGGCGAGGCAATCTGAACCAGTTCCAACAGTTCCTGGTGAAGACCAAGCGGGTTCTGCTGCCGAAGTTGATGAACAACCAACTACGTCCGATGCGCCGGTCGCCGAGGCTACTGGTCCAACTGATACAGCTCCAGCCGAAGCAATCGATATCGATGAAGGTGCCGTTGGGGATCCTGCTGTGATTGAACCGACCGCTGCTATAGATGTAGCAGTCACCGCCGCGGACTCAGTTTCTGACACCAGCTTTGCTGAGACCGATGCAGCCAAGATGCAACCCGAGCCAACTGCCGAAGGTGCAGCACCTGCAGGAGCAAGCATGGTGGATATAGCTGCTGCTACTTTAATAAATACCACCAGCGTTGAATTGGACTTTGGTGAGATTTCTGCCCCAGCGGCGGATGTTGCCAGTATAAATGAATCCAGTATTGATACTTCTACAATGGACTCGGATGCAGAGAGCATCTAAGTTCGTGTACACGTATCAACTTTCGTTAGGGCTGCAGGGAACACATGCTTCAAGAGTACACAAGCGTAACACTGACTCCGCTGGATGTTCCGCTCTATATCCGGTGTTATCGTGTTCTGCAAGCACGTATAAGCCAAAAATTAAAGTGCCAATCCTAGCAGCCCTCGATTCCAACCGCTCCTTGCGACGACAGCATCAATCCTTGAAGTATTATCTTTACCACCGCCAAGGGAGTTTCACATATCCACATAAATATGAACCTTTTAGACAGTCTTCAGACTTTTCTCTACTGTTGCCAATTCGGAAAATTCATCAATTTTGGCATTACTAGATCCATAATTTTTTGGCGACCATAATTCTTATGGCTACAAATACTTATCGTCGTTATCATCCTATATAAAAGTCATTTCACGTCGAACATGTGGCTAAGCTGTTGACGGATTAAGAACTTAAAAAGACTACACAACATTATCTTGGCATCTTCCAAGAATACCATTACACTGTATTGAAAACATTGAATGATGGTCTCAAAACTTTCGCTCTCAAGGAATGTTATGATTATAACTACTTATCTAGAAATGGATGGCCAAGTTTACTAACTTACTATGACGGATATCGTTAATAATGACAGATGAGCTATCCCTCCATAGAGGTGAGTTACCGCATTCTATTTCTTTTAAATACTTATTGTACTCTGTTATAGTTTATTTAAAGTATTGGTAGTTGCTATTTACATAACATCGTATTTGCAATAAAAGTTTTCATTATACAGTAGAGACATAAAGTTAAACCAAATATTTTTCGATAAAGTGTTCAAAATAATCCCGTACATTTTATATAAAGTTTTAGTAGTAATTCAATAGTAAAATCTTTAACATTAACTATTCTTTTTAAAAGGACTTAATCGAGGACGCAAAACATGGAGAGATGCAAGCCGATCTTCTATAAGATGCGGTTACTTACCTGACCCTCCGATTCTTCGACTTAATCTTCGTGACACGGGATAAGCACAAGTTCTCCTGATAAACAGTGTGGGTAAGTACACCAATTTTCTTTTATTAGTGATTTATTGTTTTAATCATAATCATATCATTAGTATGCCATATTCAAGCTACATATATCATCTTAGGCGCGTTATTGCTTTGCATCTTTTCCTGCGTGCAAATTTACATTAATAATGCGAAGTATCTGTTACAAATTTGTACATAACTATGCGCAATAAGTCACTCGAGAAATATTATGACCACGAGAAATGCCAATATACGACAATTAAGTTAATGTTAAAAAGTATACTTGTATTTAAAAAAAAATCGTTATTATTTTTTTCACCATTAACTGACAAAAATATCTTTGAATAAAACAGTACGTACTTTTAAAACTTATTCCAATCACCGAAACAAGTAACGCGATATGAATGAAGAGAAATTTAAAGTTATCGACATTTTGAATTTTTTTATTGTTATTCCATAAAAAAAATCAGTTGATAAATAAAAGAAAAAAGTAAGTGGGCTGTTTTGTCTTTGCCTATTTGCATATTGATCAAAAAACATAAGCTCAATAGTGACGTCGAAACTATCTAAAATTGTTTACAATGCAAAGTTTTTAATTTAAGCCTGTTAGTAATATAATTAATCTATCCGATTTAAGGCTTCTAAGGCAAAAAAAAATGAAGACTGATTAATTAACAACGGGCTGAGCAAGACATATAGTATACCTGGTAGATATTTATAGAACAAGTTATATGCAACATAACTTTTTCCATTTAATCAATATGTTTTTTTTTTAAACAAGCTTTTGAATAACAAATTTTTGGTTTTCATATTCAGATACCGGGAAGTGAGTCAAATTTAATTTGTAAGATTTTACCCTTACATTCGCATACGAAGTAACAAAGCAGATTAAATAAAACCTTGTAAAATTGTTATTTATATATTAGTCACTTTTAACAAATTAATTTAACACCCGCACGCGTATCATACCCTCTCGCGTACCTCTTGCATATTAACGCTTTATATATATTTTGCGGGCCACTTTCCTGTTGCGCAGTTTATGCAATCGAAAGTAGTTTTGAAGCGATCTTTACTGGCATTGCGCGATTGTACTTAAATGTATGATGTTAAAAGATTATTTTATTGTAAAATTTAGTGATTTATGTGTTCAAGCGAAAGAATGGGAAAATATAACAATTACTTATACATATATGTGCAGTATCCTTACCATTAACTTAACTTAAACTAATTAACTAACTAACTTAAACTAACTTAACAATAGTACTATTTCTCCAAGAAATACTTCACTTTTTTCCAATATTAAGAGTTTACAGACAGTTTATTAATTTAGGCATATACTGTTGAATTAATTATAAATGAATATTTCCATTCACATAATGTTTATAAATATCTTATACGTTTGTGCATTATTTACTCTCGAGTAAGCTTTTTTGATACTGTGCTTAAAAATTGTTCGCGGCTTGCGGTTTGCCTGTCTATTAATAATGAACCAATATAATTAACTATCTTTTGTAAATGTGAAATAAATGTCAACATCCATTAGTATGGGTAAAATACAGAAAACTAAGCAGATAGTATTACCGATATAGTAGTTATATAGTGGAGTACCATTATGAATTTATCAAAAAATATTATATTTTCATGTAGTATCTTCGATTTGACTTTCCAACGCACCGATACATCCGTCCGAGACAACGGTCGAGCATCGACTGTCTCAGGCTGTTCTCAACCTTTGACGCGTACACAAGTAACAACCTACCCACATTGACTACTACAATAATTCTAGTTGAAAGCAGCTTCTCGCTATCAAATATTAGCTACTCAGCGATCTTACTGTGCGCGTATTAATTGTAAGCGGGCAATTTACAGCACGAGCGGCATAGCGATTTTCCGCTGTACGTAAAATTACTTTGTGCGACAGACTTTAGATGGTGTTACGGTGCTTAGAATATTTATAAACGTGATATTTAAAAGTTCCAATATGCAAAAACCTCACCCATTAAAATAGCTCGCGTGAATGAGTGAATTAATAATATTGCCTAACTGTACATTGATTTTGTCTTGAATATTTTTTATAAATCTTCAATATTACATTCCTGTTCTTTCGTTTTTATTAGACGCGGTATGCACCTTTGTACTGCTTAAGAGATTCAGCGTAACGAGTTTCTTATTTTTTCGATAAGATATCTCTTTTAATTATTATGTATGCAATATCCATAACAATTGATTTCAAGGAACTTTAATTTCTTAAACGGTAATCTAAAGTCTTATTGAATAGGTTCTAATCCTCTTGAAATACATCGATAGACCAGAGACAAATTTACATCGATTTGTTTGTCTGATTCCAGATACCGTTGGTTTGTATATGAAGAGAGAGTGAATGCTGAACTTGAGAGCCAATCCGGAGATGTTTGTGCCAGCCAACACGTGCGCAGAAATCAAGAAACAGATTTCAAAAATCAGAGACCTGACCACACATAAGTTGGACAGTCATGACTTGTGACTGCTAGGGATTCGTAGTTAAATTAACCACTTGTTCGACGAAGATGATAAACTAGTTTTGTAATTAATAGCGGTTCTCTGTAGTGAAGTTTATGATATTGTCAAAACTGGTTATAACGATATTGAAGAGGCCGGATATTTTGGACGCTATACCGAATAGTCGTTATACAATGATAACAACGGATTCGATCTAATAACAAAAACAACAACAAAGTAGGTACTTACAGATATATAAGTATTCGAACGGGACTTTGCTATTTAGTCGTTATAACCGGTTTCTAGTTTAATAAGAAAAATGCGTAAGAGCGGCGCATTAATATCAAGAATACAATATATTTAATCACATATTTAGAAAAAGAGTAGTAGTGAAATCTTTCTTACACGTAAAGATGTTTTAGCTTCATTTTGGATTGCACATTAATTACCATGTGATAGATATTGGCGGTGATCACAAGGTAATTAATAAACGGCGAAGATTTAATGTTCACCGCTTGAGATTTTCATCGTTTGTAAATAATTCCATACAGGGCTTGTGTTACAAATAGTACTACTGTCACAACTATTACTATTGAAAAAAGAGCTCTAACCAACCGGTCTAAATAATCATACCATAAGTATGGCCGTTGAGTGGTGGCCGAATCGCAATTCGTACAGGTGGCGCAATAACATTTCTAGAACCAAATAGCGGTGGAATATAAAGCGGAGGTATCTAAGTGTTAAAATATTGAAAATTGATAGCTCACGGCTATAATTCTAAAGCTGGTATAGTTGTGACTCAATAGGCTTCGAAGTCCTTGATCGTGACAGCGAGTGTTTGTTCAAGCCTATTTAATGTTATCTCAGGATCCCATTTTGCTCATTAATATTAGATGTTACCTTAAAATTATAGTAGTTTTATCAGAAGATAAATTTACTTCTCTATACGCATCGTCTATTAGTGTTAATGCATTTTGATCTTTGAAAAACTGAGGTTGGTGATTTTACTTGGCATGAGGTGGATTCCGAGCACGTTTCTTAATTTAAAACTTTTGGAAAAGCACTTTTGTCTAATAATTTCTACTACATAGTACATGACATGAGCATGGCCTTTGGCCTAAAGGAGAATTCCTGCTATATTAGGCCGTAACTCGCTTATCTTAGTGCAAAGTCCAAAGGAACAGCCTTTTACAAATTACATTTTTGGAAGCTTAATTTCGCTTCTTTGTTCTCAATACGCATAAAGTAGCACAACGTATAACTAGTAGTAATTTTCTAAACTACCTTTGCCGTGGGGTCGCGGCGCCGAATACGGCCCCCCCTATTCTTACCCGCGGGTGCCGTAGGAGGCGGCAGAGGGATATATTACTCGTAGACCAGCAAGTGCCATTAAATAGTTCCTCAGATTCGCAATCAAGCTCTGCTTAGATTAGCTCAGGCGCTTTTCGTTCACTGAATGGCTGATTCACTGAACCTAAAGCGACGAGGTTTCTGCCGATCGATTTTTTGGCATGTATATTTGTATATACTAGCTACGTAGGGGTAAATTAGAGCTCATTAGTGTATTATACGTACTTTGACCCGAACCGTACCCTTTACATATAGAATAATCGGAGCGAGTAAAGGTACATATTTTACGCCCTGACCAACAACTGTCAAAAATAATAATAACAACGTTATTATTTTACGTACTCTTGTACTTGAACAGCAACAGAACCAAGGCATTTGGTAACACAATGTTTACGAACATTAACGAAATCTTCACATTAAACTTTTGAAAAATACAAATTATAAAATGCAGAAAAACGATTTTTATGAGAGCAACCTCTCTCGTAAATTTTAAGGCAAAAAATGAAGCAGTCGATTAAATTCGTTGTTGACAACACTGCGTGAGTAAAACAAGCCATTGCTAAATAGAACGATGTAAAAATAATATCTCCCTGTCTGTCAACTACAGGATTGCAGACGCAAATCACTATAGGTCAGATAATAATAATTACGCACTGAATTTGGTAATTATCATGTTTGGCTTTAGATGAGGCCTTTCAGTGAATTTTTATATATAAAAGGCAGCTAAGAACGTGTGCCGTATGCAAGATCCTAATAAATACATATTATTGCTCGACCTAAAACTCTATGGCTTTAGTGCAATCACATCGTGAGAGAAAAAAGATTAAAAGAAAACATCGACACATTATTCGTGACAAAAAGATTCAGTATATTTTTTATATCCCAAAGTTCTACATATAATAGATCGGGGATAAAGTATTTTCGTATTTATTACACAAGTAAGAATAACAGTGTGTAATATTTGATCAAAGTAAGCAAGCTTGAGCCTTGACATTTTATTGTTAAAGATACTGTTCGAAATGTCCTGTTACAAATAAATTTGATGGCATTTGTGGAAATGGCCTGAACTGATTAACAGGAAGGGTGTGGTTATTCCATACGCTAACACACATTTCTGGTCAATCCACAAACAATTAGGAATGAAACATTAAAAGAGCTTGCTTGTTGCTTACATCATTTAGAACTCCTTAAGCCGGTAATGTAATGTCAAAATCAAAAGAGGACTCTCAAAACAATTTGTCGGAGATTTTTGATCACAAATTACAAGATTTCTACAGCAAACGCATTATAACATTACCCACATGATTACAGTAAGCCATTTGCAAACCGGCTTATATATAATATAAATTAAAGTGATTAAACTTGAAAAAACATCTTGAAATACGAAAAAACTTTTTCCCGTGCTCTATATTATTATGGGAGTGCAGTTTATTGCTATCTTAGTAATATATTATCATTTAATTTAACATAATATGCGACATAAATGTAGCATGAAAAACGTAAGACGTTTAAAAAATTAAATACGTTAGTTAAAAAACATTTATTTAATAGATAAAGAAGAGCTTCTGTAACGGAATTTATCTATTCAATTAATTTTAAAAATGTATAATACACTTCTAAATATACATTACATGTAAGGGTAGAGTGGTGAGAAACAATCATGGAAATTGTTTAATTTATCAGCATCTAACCGGTTTTGACGGAATATAATCACGTTGTTGACCATTGCGTGAATTGAAATAGTACAATTATTAACAACATAATTGTCCATAGATCATACATAGGTTGGACCTATAATTTTACAACCTAGTTTCTGGACCTGGACTGGTCTCCAACTTGATTCAGTCTATATCGATAAATAAAAATATTTCAATACACTTAACAAATTATGTGAGGAAAAAAACGAATCCTAACGATGTATCTTGTATTATGTTTACGATGTTGATAACAACTCATGAGATAAATAACATTTTTGATCGTGCATTTGGAGCAAAATGGACTCAAACATAAACAAGCCAAGATACAATAAGGACCAGTTAGGAAGGCGTTATCTTGCAGTAACAACACACGCTTTCAGACTTAGGCATAATTTGCTTAGGATCAATTAAAAAGCAGCTATAATATCAATGCAACAAAGGCACTTAACCCAATTAAAGGTTTTAAAATTAGTTAAAAGCATTTTTCTTACTAATTGGGTATTTACCAATATGTTCTTTCCATGAACCTTAGGCCCAAGAAGTATTTTGTTTGGAAAAGCTTTCGTCCAGTGTTAAATAAATCTTGCGGATTTTATTTGTCTACTTTAAGGGAAAAGTCGGCCAGTTTACCAATTTAAATTAATACTTGATTAAACATAAAGTACAGAATTATCTCTACCCTATGATCTAGTTACCATATATCGTATATGACACTTATATGACTTTTTCTCTTTTGGCATAATTATGTAGCCAAATTTAAAAATAAGAAACGTAGTGTTTAACTCTATATATGTTCTATCTTACTTCTTTGATGTTAATGTATGGGTCGGATTGAAAGAAAGTGTTTAACTGCTTGAAAGCAATCTGCCGCACGTGATCGTAAACGCATGTGTCAAATGAGTATTTGCCACCTTTTACCGTGCGGTTATCTTTGGTTGATTTTTAAAGAAAGGAGACCCTATATCGTATAAAAATAAGCTATTTAGACGTTTATAGATGTTTAGACTGAATGTTGTCTCTCGGTGTTGTGTCTACAATAATATTAGGAATAATTATATCTTTTTCTATTTTAACATTCTATTTAAAAGATTATTTAAAACGAAAACTGTCAAACCTATCAATTTTATTTTTGATTAATTATTATTTTAGAAAACATTTATGAATGTATATTTTGTTATAAGAATGTATTTCAAATGTAAAAGTTTGGCCCATTTACAACACACAAAATATAATTATTTTAAGAACACAAGGAAATTCGACTAAATAAATTATGTACTGTTAGGTAATTTAAGATATATTTTTATTATCACTCTTTTTCTACTTTATTGCTGTTACGATCCGATTGCAGAATTTAATTTTCAGTACTTTTTCCAAATAAATGAGGAAAAACCACCGCTAAACAAGACCGAATGAAAAAGATCTAATCTTTGTAAAAAGATCTGAAAAGATAAGATTGTAAAGACGAGATTGTAGTAGCTTCCAAACATGGCATTTCCCTACAAACTGGAAATTAAATACAGTAAACGAATCAGCTTCATACATAACGCACCAGTCCCATCCACGTTTATGTTATCTCGTTGGTGTGCATTAAACCATCTTTTGGATCACGAAACCTTGGAAAAAAATAAATAATGGTCATCTGGTGATCAAAATTATGAAATTTCCCTCGCGTTAAAGCCTACAATAGGGGTGTCAGTTAACTACGTTCATTGTTGTTAGCTGCAATCGTTACAGCTGTTTAGCAACTTTGGTTAGCTCCGACTAATTAATTAGGGTGAGCATTCTGAGCAGTGCAAATGTTTAGCTGAGTGTCGTTGTCATTCTCATGAACTATGGGATAGTTCTCTTTATCGTGTTGCATACATTTGAACCTAGATGGAACCAGAGCGTTATGTAATCGTAGGAAACTAATTTCACGTATGCATCATACTCACAATTAGTCTCTGCTTATAATATAATACTTATACGTACAATCTACATGTGTAATAGTTTTTGAGCTTTTTTCATTTCACAGACAGCACTTTAATATTGTCTGTATACTGTGATATTGTTTACTGATGTAGTTTTAGCGGTAAACAATATTTTTTCTTCATCATTATGTTGTATTGATTTCGCTCTACCCACTTTTGTAGCAATCTCACTACTACCTTTGACTAGCAAAACGTTACCACTGCCCTTGCTACATTAGCCACATTTATAATATTCCTTGTTAAACGACTCACTTTTTAATCTACCAACTTTAAGGGAGGCCAAAAGCAGGAATTATTAACAGCGATAGTCGAATATCATAAAAGTATATTTGCTTAGAATGACTAAAAAACGGTTCACTTTTACTGATCATCTGCATAATAACGTTTGCTATTCGAAGGTAGAGCAACAGTGGCTAATGGGTGAAAAAATTGGAAATCGACGTTTTGTTATAAAAATAGCGTTAGATAAGGTAATGGTGAGTGAGAAAATGAATGTTAGTTACGACGGACAAGATCTATAAGATCAAAATGGTAGGCTAAATTGAAATGAAATCAGGAACTAGATAAAATGACTGATATGAAGAACATTGGTAAATAATTTCATTCATTTGTGCGAGCGTGTTTGATCGAGTGGTATACACTCAGGAAAACAAATTAAAAGTACTTTTCATTACTTTATTTGTCTTATATACTTTACTTTCCTTTATTTCGTGGAACGACAAATATTTCTGCTGAAGTGGAGTCTGTAAAAATCATAACACTATATGATAGAAAATATAAACCACACCGCAACACAATTAGGACCATTGGTACGAGGTTGAACCTCCAAAGTTGTTAATCTCATTTTAATCTAACAGCTCATAATGAGGGACTTCAGTCTATCCTCAGCAATCTGAGAGCAGATTTGTGCTAGTCACTGAGACAATAATGATTGGATTGCATCTAATCATCAGTACCTGCAAAATAAATGTTTTTCATATATGATTTTATTTATTAATGCTAAAATTATACACGTATAGAACCGAACGCAACAATGAATGAAATAGGTTTACATAGATTAGAACGTAGGTTTCAAAGGCCTGTGTGCATAACAGGGCCACAGTAAGTGGTGGCGCATGAAATTATGGACTTTATCCAACATCTTTTTGTCCATAGACTACTTGCTCGTTTGCCAATTAAAGTATACTATATCGTTATGTCAAAGATGTGATGATACCTAAAATGTATTATTGTAATAAGTAAGTCTTTGGTAACAAAGGTGCCAAAGTGTCCTTTTGAAGCGACAGATTGTCTTTTGGTAAACCAATAATAAAAGGAGATTACTCCAAGCATTGATGCAAGGTAACTAACCATAGAAACGATGAAGTGATTACTGTAAGCGAAGGGTTTGAACAAATTTAGCGAAAATTTCGCCGCGGTCTATAAAACTATACCTTACAATTTTACCACCAACTAGATAGGTGGTACTTAACCAGATAGTTAAGAGCCATTTTTCTCCGTGTGCATAAACCCACTTGGTAAATTCTTCGCTACATTTGTTTTAAGCCATGGGTCACTATGGAGAGGAAAGGGTTGCCTCGCCGTTACCATAAACAAAATTGTAATTTATCCCTAATTTCGCCAGTTGTAAGAGAATGTATTACCTAACATACAAATTACTGTAACTCCTTCGTCCGCCCTATTTTGTGATTTGTGTAAAAACTTCTTTTATTTCTACATTAAAATATACTTATTAATGTGCGTTGAAAATTTTTATTACCCTTACACTAATATTATACGACCGCGTGTTTTAATTAGAGATTCCGATAGTTTTTGATATCAACCAATTAAAAAGATATTGTATTTTTCTTTTTTTGCAAGACGTTCAATTTAATTCTCAAGTCTTGCTAGACTAGACTGCTATCTATATGATTTTTTGTGGATGCTCTCTTATGTGATGATTTCCAGGTCGATGACCGTGTGGTAGTACCAGTATCGTTAGACCCGGGAATGTTACCATTACCACTCATATTTCTAGGGTGAAGCAGGTTTTGCCTTTAGATGATAGGCGTGGATCCTTACTGATTGATACATATATAAAGCGACTGTCTTAATCCTGAAGTTGAATTGAGTGGCAACGCATCTGAGATCGACTGGAAGTAAAACCCCTGTTCTTTACAGTTAGTTACAAATGTCCATGGACGGCAGTAACCACTTACCATCATACTCGTTTCTACTTAAATTTTATAAAAAAAAGAAACAAAAATCTGCAAGCATACAGGGTGTGTCAATAGAAAGTTCACATTTTTTATCTTACTGTTTATTTAATTTGCATTTTATATAAATCTTTTGCTCACAGATCACACGATACTTCCTGGTCTAACTTTCTGAAAATCCCACTCATAACTCAGATATGTCACCTTCACCGCAACAAGCTGCTTAAATCAAATCTTTCCATTGAGACGTCTTACATAAGAGAGCAAGATACTGCGTACAATAATTACATAATAATAAACAATGATTTTTTGACCACAAGTCCAAATAACAAAAACGCTAAAAAACTTGTATGAAGTTACTCCATCGAAATAAAAAAAACATTATTCAATACATAGGTACATGTCTGATTATAATTTCAATATGATTGCTAGTTCATTTAAATTGGTCCAATTACACTAGTTAATTTCTTCTAAAGAACGATTTAATAAGTAAAAGCAAGTTTAATTTTATTTTTACACATTTAAGCCTCATTATGTGTACGATTTATGTACACAACGCCATCTGTGTAAAGAACAAATACTAATGCTAAACTAAGCAGACCTCAAGTTACTTTGAAGATTATAATATGTTTTAGCAACCAACCGATAGGTGGAATTTGTACAAATATCTTCAGTAATTTGTTTTATAACAAGATTAAATTGTAATAAAAAGCTAATCGAAATAATCCTCGTCTTCTTCCACGAGTAATAGTCCTCTAAACTCCCCTAAATAGGCCATTTTTTCATTATAGTGAATCAATAACTTTTTAGAGAGACTCCAGGATAATCCAGGGGATGTGTAGCAAACATCCCCTGGGTTACAACCATTAGCAGCCTCAGGACTTTGGAGCTAACCACGTCTTCGATACAGAAAAAAACGAATTTGACCACATAGCAGCAGTGCTTGCTGCTATGTGCTACGTTCTATTATTGACAGAAGTCACTGGCATATGAGGCGTTCCAACTTAGATTTTAGACAGAAAGAAGCATGATTTGTTATATATCAGAAAATGTATCTTGTTTGGCATTTAGCGCATATTTTTGGTATTGCACTAGCACACAAAGCGTTCCAGATAAGTTGTAAGACAGAAAGTATTTATCGTAGAGATCGGAATAAAATTCTGCTCAGTAGCTAATTTTCCTAAACATCTCGTATTGACATATATAGGTTAAACGATTCTCTTATTAAACATAGGCTAGTCATATATGTATAGCTAGGTTACTTTCCAGAACGTTCCACGAGCAAAATACTATACTGCTAGTTGTAGGTATGATATAACCTTTATTTGCAATACGAGCTGTAACTTCCGGCTTCGCTCGCGTGAACCCTTCTTACAATTTACGCTAAGCAACATATTAATTCTTTGGTGCGAAAAAAAATTCCTGTCTAAGGCAGTTTAAGAAACAGGTCATGCCGCTAATATTATAAAATTAGTTTTTAAATTATGAGCGCCGCGCAAATGAGCACTTCAGCCTAGGTAATTTATTCGAAATCACAAACAGACATTTGATTTCTCTTACGCGTAGATGAGCTAAATGTCAGAACGGCATGGAGCATGCGTCGGCGAGCTTTATCGATTGCTCACGACCCATATTCAGCGGCCATCCGGGACCCGGCAGTCTGTAAAGCTCCTATCGAGGTCCTTGTGGTGTTAGTGAAGTTGTGCAAGCTGTGGTTTCCTGTACCAATCAAGAAACAAAGGACTAGCTGAAAACCAGTGTTTTTCTTGTGGTAAGTACCTTAAAAGTATAAATTACCAGTAAATGAACCGAATCGCTCTAGGACTTCCTTCCCACAAAATGGACGTCGGCCTTTCCTAGTCAGCGTAAAATTCAAACTGAATTATTTCAAGAAAAAGGCTCACATTTTTCACTTGAATTTTTTTACATGCTACTTTTAATAGCGTGATTATAATTTATTTATATTTATAGAAGTTACGGTGTTTTTAAAAGGGAATAAAGTGTTCTAAAGGTCAAAGTGCAGGGCGCGGTCGCACAACAAAATGGCGGCCGTGTTCGGAAATAGGATTCTTTGTACTTTACGATTATTGCGTTCAAGTGACTAACAGTGAACATGGCCTTTGTTTTTTTAAGTTTATGTTGATGGGTTTTCAAAAGCGGTACACGGACTTTATATAAAAAATCCAACTTCACATAACCTTTAGCTAAAGTTCACACAAAGGGAGTCCCCACTCCTAAAGATGAATAGAGGATCTCGAGTTCATCTGCCAACCCGCGGCCATTAATGGGAATTCTAACGCATGAGTTTAACTCATTTGTTTGTTTTCAGAACCGGCAACTCAACTCAGGGCGATGCCGAGGCTGTGGGACAAAATCACCCAACGCATAACTCCGTACCTGGACTTCCCCATAAATCCGTACCCGTACAATATGCCGCAGCCCCTGCTGGAGACCTTGCTGCAGACCTTACTGGGGCTAGTGGCCGAGTACTTCCGCCCTGAACCGCCGTATACTATCGAGCAGATTCGGGAACTCCTTCGCTACGAAAGCCCGCCGGATTCCCCGACTCATCCCCGCTTACCCCCCATGTTCTACATAATTCCTCCAACACCCCAATTCACTGATGAAGGCAGGACTGTCCTGGGTCACCCTCGCCTGGTCCCCGCAGTCACTGATGCTGAATTATTCAAATCCATGTATCCGATGCCGCACTGCCGCCGATGCTGCAGCCGCCCCCTCCGTGACCGTGGGTAAGTTTTCAGAGTCTGAATCAAAATGCTCGTTGATACATCACAGAGCGACCTTGATTTGCCTAGAAAACTTACCAAGATTAAATACATAAGGACTTTTCTGTTTCCAGGTCGGTTCTCGGTACGATGTAAGCGGCTCGTCGATCATCCTGGAAGTCTACCATCGCTTCGTACAACATCTCAGATCCTGCAAATGCTCAACGGGGTACCACTCTTCGCCCAAGCCCTTCTTCACTTCTTTCAAGTTTACAATCGAAAACATCAAGCGATTAATGCTAAGATCTATGTAGGTGTTATTAAAATAATTGGGACATATCAATTTACACAAAATTGCGTAGTTGATCTTTAACAATGCGTTCAAAACTTCTTAGCTTACAACAACTATAATATATCACGTGCATTTCCCTACTATAAAAAACATGTTAATCAGTGTCAATCCACGTTTGCGTTTGCGCGTTACTTCGAGTATGAGCGCATAGCAAGTCTGCAGAGTTCAACCAGCACTGCATTAAAACCAAAGCGTGGCAGCCAAAACGTGGAAACACATTCATTAATTAAATTGTTAAATATCTTTCCACAACATGCTCCTGGCTCACGACAGACATTAAATATATTAACGTTTGTCACTACATATATTTGATGATTGATACATTTGATGTTTCTACGTGAACTCGGCTTACAATAAACTTCAATGTAATACTATTAAGTATTTAAAATGTACGTTGCGAGGTTAGACACTACCCTAATGGAACCTGAACATGCTGAAATATGGAACATACGATATAGAATAATCCCATGATGATGTTTGATGTGTATCTTTCACATTCGCTTGTATTGTTAGACTCGATGTGCAATTTCTTCATAATATTCTTGAATTTTATTGTAGGGGAGCTTTTCAGCCAAATAAGTATGTATTGAAATATGTTACGCATTCCAAAATTTGTGAAGTTATTTGATCAAATATAATTGTATTCTATTGCGTTCAAAACACTACATATTGTACGGTCTTCTCTGCTATTATTATTTATAATGAATATATGTAAAACAATATTTCGAACGTCTTCTTGTATTTTAGTTATTAGCTTTAATTTTATAGCGCTCAAATATTTATAAACAAGTCTTGTAGGATCTTCTGTCTTTGCAATAGTTTAACTCTATACTTTAGAATTTTAAAAATTGGTATAGTAGTAAGTAGTTTAGTAGTAATTGATGTATTAGAATTGAATTTGGGAATCACAATATTTCTCAGCTTCAAAACAACCTTGTGGTGCCAAATTCTACATAAACGTTAGACACCAATAACATGTGATTGATAAATCTCGACTTCCACATATCATCAATTCGATACAATATTTTGCGACGATCTAATAAGCGATGCCAATTTGGAGCTGATAAATGTGGTGAATCCGTTTACGATAATTCATTATCTTACTAGTTGGGCCTTCTATATTTGGCCAATATATATGATATTTTCTGTTGTCAGTCATCGAAAAATATAATACTCTACGGCACTTTGTTCATATGAATTATTTAGTACAACTAAATCTCTTAACAACTAATTACCAGGATATTTGCTTATACTGGCTAAAGATATCTGAATTCATATGTAAAATTCGATGCCGACCTGTAAATCAGATTTCAACCTTTTATTTTTTGAACCCTTAATTTTGATAGCTGAAGTAGATAACTCTAGAGTAAGAAATGGACTAGGGTACATCTCGAAAAATGTCATCTAAGGAAAACCTAACCAACACTAGAGCGAAGGCGGAAGATTGGATGGGTTGAAGAATATTTATATGACGAAGAAGTCAAAGTGTCCTTTTGAAGTGATGGATTAGATCTGGGAGAGGAGATTGAAAATTTTGAAGATAGTTAGAGTTAGCGTTTGTACGAATGTAACGAAAAGACTACGTGTAGAACTGATTTTAATAGTTAACCCAAAGAAACGATTAACTGTCTCGAGGTTATCAACTAAGTTGGAACGGAGGGATGTGCCACAAGAACCTAATAATATTTTGATTCCGTTTCACATAGAGACTGTTAATAATCACTACTCAGCATTGTTTTGCCGATGGAGTGCAGTTTAGTTCGATGATGAATGACTACTTTCCTATCACTTGTTACGACTATTATAATAGATTCAATTATTGATGTATCGTGTTACAATGAAATAAAGTATTAAAAACTATATGCGTTTTAAAACACAAATGGTATAATTATATGTTTAAAAATGTGATTATAACGTCTTACTGTGGATCACGGGTATCTTCGCGATTCCTTTTTATATTAAATATGTCAAGCAAACGACCATCTGATGGTAAATGGTAACTGCCGCCTATGGACGTCGGTAATCCATCTCAGGTAAGATTAAAGTCCACCCCGAGCTCAGTCAGAAATGCGTTGTTACCCCTGAGGAATGAACTAGAACGCCTTAAATAGATTTTTAAACAGTAATACAAAATATAATGTTCACAAGACTATAGGGATATAAGACTAGATTTGTTTGTTCTGTTTAAAAAGATTTACGGATCTCGAAGTGATTTAGAAAATAAAAATATTATTTAAATAAGAATAAATTTCTAAAGTAATACTGAAATCTATTTGATGCTACACTCATGTACTTTTCATGATAACAACATACAATAATTACAAAAAAAACCTATATAATACCTTTTTTATATGTTGGAGTAGCAAACGAGAATGCAGTTCACCTGATGGTAAGTGGCAACTGCCGCCCATGGACATTTGTGATCCATCCCAAATAAGACCAGAATCACAACTGAAGTCGACCACAGATTGTCGTTGTCGTTGCTACCCCTGAGGACTAAGTTGGAATGCCTCGTTAAGTTTATCTCCCTTACCAAACCCTTTAAACCAGAACACAGCAGCGCTTAACACTGCTGTTATTAGGCAGAAATAAGTGTGGCGAGGCCGCCGGATTCGAACTACAAAGGGTTCTACCACTTTTAAACCACCTACTGAATAAATGACATGATATAATTATGTTCACAATATTATGATAAATCATTAGTCTTAATTTGTTATATACCTATTTAGTGGTGGAAATAGTACCTTGAGTATAATTATGTAGGTATAGCTTATTTTGATGAATAATAAATTACCTCTCCTGTGGCAACACTATGCTTCTCAGTATTATTTCTTAAGGTCAGCGCTCAGTTTCGGCGAGTCACAAGATCTTTATGATACATGATAATTTTAATGAACATACCGTAAAGACTAGGGATGTTACGTGGAAGCATTTGGTTTTTGTAACCGTGTTTGTGCGGTTCGTCCATTTTTATACTTAATGTGTAAATAGAAAAATAGTTAACACGTATAAAATTATTTGTAGTATACCTAATTTATGTACATATTTAATTTTTCTACATGCAAAAATGCGTGCCATATACATATACATTTATTACGTATCAGGATCATTAACTAACTGATTACAATATTCATTATGTGAAAGGGAAAATTTATCAGAGAATTTATTAGGCAAAGTATATTTTTCTTAAAAACCACTTGATGATTTCAGTATTAAATCATCATGGACGTATTATTTTGTTTCACAATATTTGATTGCAGTGTGATAGATATCTACATTGACTTTTTAATCTAAAGGAATTGCTAAAAGAGATGAAAAACTGGCAGCAGAAAATTTTACATCTGTAATGTCGCCAGCTTAGAGACTTCGCTATTTGGTAGGGAAACAACTTTTCATTAGTAGATACCAATTTTCAGTCAAAATTTGTACTATTGCACCATCGTATTATCGTAAGCGTTTATAACGATTAAGTTCTTGAAAGTAATGATAAATGAAAAAGTAAAAAAATAGTATTTGTTTTCTTACATTCTCATACCAATACTTACACACTGCAGTAAAATTTTATAGACTATATAACCATCTATAACAATAACAATTTCATTACGTTTTTTCCAACTTTATATACCTTTAAGCTCGGTACCAAATATTAATAATTTATTTATGTGATTGAAATAGCAAAAGGGAGACATACTTATCCGAGACGTTCCGCCTTAGTCCACAAGGACAACAACTCACCTGTGGTCGACTTCAGGTAAGATTCTAGTCTTATCTGGGGTGGATTACAAATGTACATGGGTGGCAGTTGCCACTTACCATCAGGTGGATTGCATGTTCGTTTTCTACTCCATTAAAAAAATAGTAATTAATAACAATGAGAATGGAAAAGTGTGGCGTAATATGGCAATACCCCAATGTGTCAAAAATATCTCACGATATAACACCCGTGACATATTGCCCATAAAGTCTTGCCAGACTGAAGCATAGGTAAGACTTAGCACACTAGTGCTAATGTGGTATTGATCGTAGAACACATTGATATTATTTTTTCCAAAGGATTGCGGCTATTTTAGTCTCTCACTGCTTAGTAATCCGAGAAGTGTTTGGTGTGGTTTCCTTTGTATGATAAATCAATTGTTGCATAAGTATTATATTGATTGATTCGTTCATATTGGAATAGTGTATATTGATTGTGTTAAATTGAGCCTTTAAGTGAGTTTGGTGACTGTCCAATGTATCACTGCTTCATTTTTTGTTAGGTATGTCCAATTCTTTTTAAGAAGTGCGTAATTTGCAAAATCGTATATAAATAAATAACATTAATACTTATTATCTAAAAATCACTTAGAGAAATTTTAAATACAGTACTAAACAAATATTGTGCAAAATCGTATAACAAGACAAAAATAGATGGTCTTGGACAGCTCCAGTTCAGTTTCCTTTTACGTTTTTTCTTATGAAAAAACGTGTGTACAGTTTTTTTATTATCAATTACTTCTGTTTGTTTGGTACAGGAATTTATGCTCCCACAACCTCACAGCGTCGTGTGTTACGAGAAGACCCCAGCCCTCCGCTGCTCCAGTAGCTATTTTTTAGGAGAGGCCTTTACAGGACGACGAGTTACCTTACCTATTAATAACGTCTAACAGGTCTACACTATATCCTAGGGTATTTTTTCCACCGGAACAAGTTGTATTCCCACACTTTTGATTGTTACAAGAAGAAATGCTGTCCCGACCATGGCATGCGATAACACCTCCGTGTGAAAACCCGCCCGATATGGAGCCCGTGTTAAGACCCAAGCGAGTTTTAGGTGCGCCACTACATCTTAAAATAAAAACAGAAGGTGAACTCAATCCACGTTCGCAGACGACTAAAAGAAAAAGACCAGAGAAACGTATTTCATGGGCAAAACCTAGTCGATGGCGGTCCGTAGTGCTAGAATATTCTGACAAAGCGTGTCGACGTCTTTCTATTACTCCAAAATCAACGAGGAACAGGCAGCCATCAGAACGGTGCCCAACGCCACCTCCTTCAGGACCTGAAGAACGACTTGTGCTTCTTTATCCAATCAAAGATGCGAAAACCTTTCCGGAGCGGCTTGTGCTGCATTATCCAAAAAGAAAAGATGGTTTGCCTCAGCAACCTCCGATAAATTTTCGTCTGATGAGAGATGACGACTTCCCGGTAAAACAAGAAGGGATTTCGGTTACCAAACAAGAGAAAAATTCCCGGCAACGCGCTTTGGATATCCCAAAAATGGCAAAAGAAACTCCTGCCCGGTTTTCTTGGCTGAATTTACAATGGATACGACGTATGTTACCTGGATTGTTATCAAAAGAACTTGAGCAACTTAACGAACGTCCTCCCCAGAAATCGGCTCTAGATACCCCAGAAGTGGTAGAAGAAAGCGTCCAGTCGGTGACTATCCAATGGATAGAATGTGCGGAGCTTTAGTTACCACCAAAATCACTTAGGTCATTAGTTGAAAAAGAGTAACATACCCAGCGACCTACTTTGAATATCCAAAAAATGGCAGAAGAAAGGCCAACCCGGCGTCCATCGCTGAATATGAAGAATGGATGAGGAATGATGAGAATGGATGAGAGATTAGATGTTTCGTTTATTGTCCTTTCAATGTTTCGCAACATAAATGGAATTATTCTATTAATTTTCCTTTAAAGACATGCACTAAACTGAATATACTTTACAATATTAAAACTCATATTTAATGTAGGCTTTAATACGAATTATTCGACTTTTTATATAAATAACAACTTTGAAGTACTTCAATTACATCTTATGCAAAGAAGTCGGTAATTTAAGTATTAATTTAATGAGTTTCGTTGTTTAAATCTATCTGTGTGCGTGTCAATCAGTATATTCAATCTTTTTACATGATGAACGTACCAAACGGGCATGCAGTCCACCTGATAGTAAATGGCCACTGCCCCCATGGATATTTGTAAGCAACCACAAATTATTCAGATTAGACTTTTACCTTAGGTTTTATCTTATCTAAGGCGTTCTAACTTAGTTTTCAGGGGTATCAATGCAACTGTGGACTCTTAAACTTATCTGGGGGTAGATCACAGATCTCCATGGGCAGCAATAAACACTTATCACCAGATGGACTGCATGCTCGTCTGCTACTTCTATATTATAAAATAAAACCCTTTGTAACTTATAAACTATGTTATCCGTATCCATACAATTTGATTACACAAAACGACGTTATTCACATTTGGTCCATTGATATAATAAATGGCAAATTGTCGCCAATGTGGAATTATTTATCTATAATAATAATTTTTTTTTGAACGTAGATCGGAAGTCTTTGAATCGGCTTAGGCAAGTACCTATGTAAGACGTTTTCGAACGATTTGATTAAACGTTAAAATGTATCCAATCTATTAGTAATAAGTACCTACGTGGTGTTAGAATAGAGTTATGGAACTTCTCAATGTTACAAATACAAAACATTTAATCCACTTCTTCTACCCTTTTGAAAAACTGTACTGTACTTCACTTCATATGACTTTTTCTGTATATTAGCTGTTATTTTTGATAGATTAAATTCTATGGCTGTCGACCATATGGCTTGACTATCTTTATATAAATTTTGTTGGATAAAAATTAAAATCATACTTAGGTACTGTTGTTACACTATTGTTTACAACGTGATAAAAAGCTCTTTAAGTCAGATCTGCCTCTTAAGTAAGCTCTGTCCTGTTTGAACAAAAATAACGCGTTACTTTCAAGGCCAATTGTGAAAACAGTTTGAATTTCTGTTAAAATCATTCCATAACCTATTTTGTTTCCAATGATATAAATGTCGAAGAAATATAGACTTCAATGTTCTTCTACAGTACATCTGTACAGTATTTTTACATATTATAATTGATATATTAAAGTCACATATTCAATATTACTGTATCACTAAATAAAGGAGTTTTTAAAACTTGTACTGCATATCTATCTATATATCTACATATTTTAGTGCACGTTTAAAAAAATATGTTACACTTACGAGTTACACTAGTTACACTTCGAAGAATTCAGAATTTTTATTAGTTTTTAATCATTTCTGTAATATTCTGTCTAGCGGTTATCACGTTTTACACATGGCGAGCAGTCCTATGAATATTATGTGACGGCCGTTGACCATCAATATAAATGTGACCAGCTCACAAACAACAACATCAACAATGATCTTACTTTAATGACGCTTTCCACGTCGAGCGTGTTTACGAGAGCACGCGCGTCGCACACGCACCTACACATAAATTAACTCACTGCAGTGTGCGTATGAAACAATAAGATGCATGTGCGCGTAAACAAGCATGGCAAGAAGAGCGTTCTTAGTCCATCGTCATGAAGACTCAATAGGGCTGTTCCGTATTGGATAAGTTTATACACTTATGTATGTGTTATTATTATACTCTTTCGTGATGCTACGGTAAATCTGTATAACGTTGTGCATCATATTATATTTGTATTTATATGTACCTTTCAAAGAAAATTTAAACAAGTAGTGTTATAATATTTAATGTCTTATTATAAGATCAGTGTTTTACAATCTTATTGTTAATAGTTCTAAAATAACGTTACAAAGTAATGTAATAAGAGCTTACGATACTGTATTCTAACGACATGTCTGAGTTTTATGTATTATTTCACTATTAAACAAACATCTGCATGTTAGGGCTGCCCCTAACGATTAAATTGGTATGCTTCATAGACACGACAAGGTAAAGCTGTGAGCTAGTGTGATGACACTTATTCCTACCTCATAGTAATGCCACCACAGTTTTCAGAGTTTTATCACCTTAAGCTCTTATTGCAACAACAGAAGGACATATAGGTGTAACTTTATTACTTCTACTGTAGTATTAGGCACTATTTGTGCAATTTATTAACCAATATATGAATGTTTTAACATTTTCTTAAAATATTTGTACTTGTTATGACAACTTATTGATGTATAACAATATCATAATCAATATAACCGTAATAATATTTGGCTTTATGTAGCAAAAAAAATAAAAAGCGAATATTGTTATGTACTCAAATTGTTGTTTTATTTCTTCGAACAACCTACCGTAAACCAAACTGTAGTTCAATCAAATTTAATAATGCAAACTGCACGTAGCAGTAGTAGTAGTTGTAATTCAGTCACTTAACTTAGGACATAAACTTAACGAGGCATTCCAACTTAGTCCTCAGGGGTAGCAACGCATCTGTGGTCGACTTCAGTTGGGATT
>DWRA01000460.1:0-24621 GCA_018250295.1 Spathilepia clonius | reverse complement strand
GTGAATAGAAAACTTTCTGGATCGATGAAGAAAAAACTACACACACGAGAGTTCTTAAAAAAAATTAAACGGTAGTAGTCACCAACATGCACTTGGCCGTCGTGGTGGACTATGACCTCATCTCCTTCCACTTTGAGGGGAGATCCATGTCCAGGAGTTGGATAGTAATGGGTCGACGACAAAGGCTACCACTGGTTATTTCTGATATATCTTACCCAATTAATTTGCTTCCTTACTGAGCTTAATTAATGAAGTTTGTTACACTTATTATCTGTATCCTCATTACCATATGGCACAGGGACTCGTGCCAAGAGAGGCAGCGATTATTCGGGGAATGGGATATTTTCCAATAACACTGTTTATAGTGGCTTTGATACTCGTTTTATAAAATTTTATTAGTGAACAACAAACACTCCACCTGATATTAAGTGGCTTTCCAAGAACTTTAACTAGTTGCATATTGAAGCAAAGTCCTACGATAATTGTACGATAATAAGTGGTCACTGCCACCCATGCACATCCATACCCATAGAACTGAAGTTTTATTTGAAATCGAGTACAGATGCGAGATAAAGATTAACCCGCATTAAGTGGCCTCGTGGAGTTAGCTCCAGGCTTCCTCATTGTGTGGAGAAACTCTTACCCAGTAACAGTGATCAAAAAGCATTGTCTCTCTTTTGAGGCAAATGTAATGATTATAAAATTGTTATAAATTAGTAACAATAGATTTTTGCTAAATTAACATTTTATATGTCTAAACATATTACAATAAACTGTAGCATTAAATTTGGTAACTAATTAAATGTTTGTCACATACAATGTAACTTTTTGGCCATTCTGTATGTTCACGTGGTAATAAAATAAACCTCGTGACATGTCTTACATGTACAATGTACAGATGCTATTACACCAATTTCAAATACTACCATTAAATAAAGTTTATTAACTTTAAATCAACAGTTCACTTTTTAATACCTATAAAATACACTCAATGAAAATCATCAACAACATTTTACAACATTTCTTAAAATTATCGTCAATGTTATAAACCTACCATAAAACAAAGTATAATAACTTTATAAACAACACGTACTTTATAATATAATCTCAAAGGGAAACCTTTTTTTCCAATATAATTAGAAAAGTTGTTTGAATTGAAATGCAAACTTTATAGACAATAAACGTAAGTACTTAACCATGTAATTAACTTAATAAACATAAATATGAACTAACATTAGGCCAAAAGTAATTGTTGTAAATTACACGAAATAACAAAAACAGCACTAAACTCTAAAGGTAATTTTCATAGCCTTGAAACAAGCCAATGTGCAAGTGATGGGTTGAAAACGAAAGTATAACAACACGAGCACAATGCCGGCAATATTGCAAGAAAACGGAAATCCAGCGAGAACAGCGGTAATCTATGAAAATCTGGAGAATCCTCAGCGATACAAATAACAAAATCGTGGTATGCCGATTCGAGCTCATGAATTCTTTATTCTGTTTCAAGGCACGTATTTCGACTGTAGCGAAAATGCGATATTCCGGAATATAATCGTTTGGAAACGATACAATAAAGTATTTATTGCGCTCCACGCTTTAGGTCTACGGAACTTGAAACTTATAGTTAAAATACGCAAGTCGTTAAAATATGAAAAAGTAGCATTTCAAATTGTACAACGGTAATTAGTCGACCGGAACGCAATTTGAAATTCAGCGCTCATTAATCCTTCACTTACCAAAACACAAGAAAAGAGGTTTTAAAAAGTTACAAAAAAATGTATATAGGTACCTTAATGCAGGGTGTTTCCGTGAGCCCACTTTCCACTTATCTCCATAGATGAACACAGTACACTCACTTTAATTTCACTTCACTGGCACATCTTTCACGCGACCGACGTTCGCTCTACTCGGGGGTGGTTCCTGACTGAGCGAGCGGGGCGGGGGTTGGCGCCGCGCAGGCGGGACGAACCGAACCTAACATCCATCGGGAACTTTATTTTTCTCCCGGATAGCCCACTTATCTTTGCTGATGCAGGCAAAGCAAAGCGCAATTAGGATGCCGTCTGCGTTGTTGTGTTGAGCGCCCGGTACGCCATTTTAGCACTCTGTAGGCGCAAAAAGTCTATAATTGGCAATTGTGATAGGTTTCAATTTACTTTTACACGCATCTGCCGTTATTATCCCACGAAAATTGTAATACGACCATGTAAATTGATAGTTACACTTGCAACTGTTGCAAAATAAGTCCGTGGTGATATAATATTTATGAAGCGATTATTACCATAAAGATTCTAGGATTTACTAAATTCTCCTACTATTCTTTTAAAAATACATACTTTAGCTATACGAGAATATATCTTTAAAAATGTTACCGATTTTTACATAGAGTTCTTAAAGGTGTATCAAGTCTACCAACTTGCACTTGGTGAGCATAGTTCTATTACTAAATCCATTAATTGCAAGAAGGGCGTTAAATATTATAAACGAACAAATATAACAAAATTTCTACTAATCTGAACATATTTTAATAATAGAAAATGAACTAAAAATTTTTCTTATTCAAAAGGATACCTGAATTCTTCAGGTATACTTATCTTAATTCCTAAGCCTGACACCGACACGCACGACCCAAGGGCAGATTACAGAAAGTTCTGAAGCTTTCAAAGCCCTGTTCCTTCGATGCTACAAACTTACAGGAATTAAGAAGTTTCTCGATTAGATTCCCGAAGATTGCCGTCGAAACAATAGTGCTTTGAATCTAGTGCTTCAAGCAAAGTTAAGTACAATGGGTTTATCTGAATTACTTCGGAGATAAAGGTATTACTCGAACTTAATCGAATTAGAATTGGTTGAATGTTTTTTCGATAAATTAAATAAGATTCCTTTGAGGTTGCTATCGCTCTTTATTTCGTGCTAAGTATTTTCTAAAAACTGAATTTCGCACTGTTAATACAAGTTTAATCGTAAATGTGGTAGACGCTTCTTAGTTTGTGGCGGCACCATTACCCGACTTCTGTCTTTTTATAACATAGTTGGAATCTGTTTTCTTGTCGTTTGAAGAGCATAGGGAAGAGACACTTTGATGAGTGTTAACTCATTCCTCAGGAATAACAGAGCAGTCACTACCTCCCATGGATATCTGTAATCGATCTCAGATAACCAGCCACAGATGCGTTGCTACCCCTGACATCCAAGTTAGAAGTTCCAACTTGGAACCCTCCCAATAAGTATGTCTACTTTAACATTTCCTTCAAACATGAATACAGCAGCGCTTAACACTGCTATCATAAGACAGAATCGAGTGGAAAAAATCCATGCCTATCCATAGAAGCACAAGAACTACTTCACTGAAAAATTTTGGTGTGGCGATGGTATATCCCCAGTGGACCTATATTAGTTCCACCACCTTAAAATTGTTGGTCTGTGTCGGTCGGTAAAAGTCGTCCGTAGCAGGCAACGACCACTTCATTAGATATTCTGCTAGCTCCTTTGCTACCTCCATTACAATGTATGCATTTCTTACTATTGACGAATTAATCACCGGGGACACCACCGAAACGAATCATAAGTGTAATCTTGATAAGTACACCTCAGATTAACACATTTTATCAAAATTAATTAAAAAGTTGTAAAAGTTATAAAATCGTATCGCAAAGCTGGTAGAGTACTCCAACTATGAAAGCCGCATGTAATTATCACTTCAGACAAAACGCAGACTGAGTTGAAACCAGTTTTTCGACTGAAATGTAAGCTCAAACTCACCTCACTCAGACGTCCACTCACAAAGTTGTCTCACTATGACCGGTAACCGATGTGATACTATAAAATTGTTTGGTTGTGAGTTCAGTGATAACCTTGTATTGTGTATTACCTTGTTCTGATCACTGGTACTTCTGTTAGGTACGTATTAGAAATTTATTACTCAACTTAAACTTTAAAGAGAAACAACACAAGGAATAAACTTGAATTCTCAAAAAGTAGACCTAAATCATTTTTACTCTAAAACAAGTCCCCGCGGAATTTTTATCTCCTCGTTACTGGCTGTTGGTAGGACGCAATGTAGTAAATTTACATTTATCAATGGCACCGTCGAACTGGATTTATTGCAGCGCTTTCAAACATAAATTATTCTATCATAAGTCAACATTAATGTAGATATTGAAACTAACTGAAATTCGCATTGAAAATCATCTATTTTCACATACATTTGAGTGCAAATAAAATGCAGCTTCCAATTTTTTGATACGAGTACGTTCGTTCTGTAAAATAGAAATCGTGAATTTATTGCACTAATGTAATCAAATAAGTTGATCGTTTAACTTCTTACTTTATTAATTTAATACAAAATAAATAATTTCGTTATTACCTTAATACTGTAACAATAGTATAAACTTTCAACTTAGCAGTGATGGCCTAGTGGTTGAATCACGGCCTCAGTCGAGCGGTCCGGGGTTCGAACCCCAGGCACGCACATCTGATTTTTCGAAGTTATGTGCTTATTAAAAATTAATTATCACTTGCTATAATGGTAAAGGAAAACACCGTGAGGAAACTTGAAAGTCCACTGAAAAAAAAAGCTCTCATAAAAAGTGTGAGAAATCCAATACCAATCCACACTTGGCCAGCGCGGTTGACTATGGCCTAACCCCTCTCACCCTGAGAGGAGACCCGTGCTCAGCAGTGGGACAGGAATTGATTGATGTAGATGATGATGATGGTATAAACTAAAGCATAAGTAATACATATATTCAATAATATTGCTATAGCATATCAAGCATCAAAATAGTCACATCGAATAATATGTAAGGAAGTTAACAAATGAGAAACAGTGAGCTACATCGAGCGAACGTCGGCGACAGTCGTTGGCCTGCATAGCAGCTTCTGCTCCTCATGTCTCTCTTACTGTGATAATGTGTTATTTAATTGCATAGAATTTTCAAATATGGTTACTTAGAGCAATTTTGTGCTAAATATTTTTAAGTTCTATTTCCTAGGAATATTATGGATAAATATGAGAATGAAATTTTAATAAATACACGCTTACTTTTATGAGCAAATGACTTCAAATAATAACCATTATTAGGTGAACTACACACTTGTTTTCATGTAAATATATTTACTTTTATCGCGGATTCTCCTCCGATTTTTCGAAGTTATGTGCGTATTAGATACGAATTATCACTTGCTACAACGGTGAAAAATAACATCGAGAAAACCTACATCCCGGACAGTTCTTTGAAAAAAAAAAAGTTTTCAAGAGTGTATGAAGTCTACCAATTCTCACTTGGTCAGCGCGGTGGACTATGGCCTTATATATACAACTTCTCTCACTAATACAGGAGACCCGTGTCCAGCAGTGTCACAGTAGTAGGTTGACGATGACGACGACTTTAATATACTTCTCTAAAATATAGCGACGCGAACGTTTCAAAGGTCAAAGCAAAATTAGAAGCAAGTGTCATTCTAAAGCGCTTTCCATTTCTTTTTAAAATACAATTACGTTTACCTTACGTAGGTGTCGGTTGTGGAGTGGCTAGCTCTGGGTCATCACATCAAAGACACGGGAATAACGTTAAATAAAAAATAGTATAAAAGAAATTGGGTAATCAAATTTCATTACCATTTCTCTGACCTTTGACGTCTACGGTTTTCAACTTTAACTTTACAGAAGAATCCGATATGGTTATTGTATTTTTCGAAAAGGGGACTTATAAAACATCTTTTTTTTTTAAGAAATTAAAGATGCAAGCAAGCCCACGGTCTATATGATAGCATTTTGAAATATAGAAGTAGCAAACGAGCTTGTTGCCTACCCAATGGTAGGTAGCCATATCCAGCCAAATATAATAATACTTTTATTCAGCTTTATATAAGAAAAGAGTTACTCTAGAGGACTAAGGATATGTCTCCCTTATCACATCCTTCAAAACCAGAACACACTGCTTAACACTGCTGTAATAAGGTCAAACCTCTAAGGGATGAAATAACACTCATACAAAACTCTGTTGGTATATATTAACAAACAACAAGCAGTTGTTGACACAACAAATATTTGCACAACACGATGATATTGGAAACTCTAACGTACCGTCCATTTGCGAAATGTTATTTCAAATTCAAATCCAAATGTAAATTTCAATAACACGAATCGGAACAAACCGCAAAATTTAAAAATATTACACGAAAACATTGAACTTTGAAAATGAAATCTTTGTAAAATATATTTGAATTATTATTGAAGTATCAGCTAAAATATTGCAAGATTTAATCAATCATAAACTTTTACATTGAAACTTTCAAAATATTCAATTATTTTTGATGTGATGAAAGTAAGGTAAAGAAACCTTCAAATTGTTGATGTGACATTCAATTAAGAAGATACAAATGGGCGGCGATGAACACTTCTGATGGAGTAGACTGTATGCTTAATATGAATGGCGATAGCGTCAGTATGCTGACTGCATGTTTCGTTTCGTTGGAAGAATTTGCACCCTGCCGGCTTACATATAAGCCAATCATCTTAGTTCTTCACCTGTGGATAGCTGCCAGGTAGAACTTCTATTCTCTATAGAGTTAAGCTAACAGATAGCAATGGGCGACAATGACAACTTAGGTACCCTTGGATGTATTGCAAGCTAGTTTGCTAATTCTATCCTATTCCTATATAAAAATGCTTTTGCTACTTCTATTTTACTATAGTACGGAAGTTCACTACATGTATATGTAGTGTAGTGTCCGGCTCCCTAAGTGTACAAAATGCGAGTTTATTGACACAGACGTTCGGAACGCTGTTAGCACTGCAAAGATCATTATATTCGGGACGGAGGCGGTATAGGGTGACCATGAATATAGTTGTAATATTATCCTATTTACTCATTTATATTGTATAAACGTAATCCTATCACATGTTCTCATTATCATCCAATAATATTATAATCCGTCCAAAACTCAATAGTAGGAAACAAAAAATGAACCAATAATTATATGAATTATATATACTCTATCTATAATTATATGTATAATCATTACTGAAAAAGTTTTCAGATTTTGATGTATGTCCTATAAAATATTTTTTCAGTGAGGATGGATCACAAAGGTGTAGAACAGCTACTACAGAATAATAAAAAAAATAATAAATATAATTCTAGGCATTATATTATACCACTATTCTGGTAATTCAAATTTCACCTTAATTAATGCACCGAGACCATTTATGTGAGGCTTTGACTTATTTGTGTTTATTACTAATATTATTCTTAAAATAATAATGGACACACGCCTTTCTTATGTTGAGTTACACTATATTATATTTAAGTTAAGTAAAAATTTCTATGTTTGTATAACAATATTGTATTATTCGTGTTGAACTTATATTTGACTATTTAATTTATGATCAGGAAAATATACAAAAAAATTATGTAACTACTTATTTTTAAATCCTAAGTATATAAAATTCATGGTTACCTCAGGCGACTATGATTAAAACGTACGAAGTGAAGCTCCGATTAGGGTGGCTACAATGGCCGAGGGGCTGTCGTCTAAGATAAATATAAATACGGGACCCTCCGGTAGGGTTCCTCATCAATTCGCCGGTAATAATGCGTTAACCAACCCGTAATTGAATGGACAGGGTCTCGTCGCTTTGTATAAAGGTCTTTGGCCGGATATGGAAAAGTTACTCATAGTCTATGATCCGACTACGCAATTTTTACTTACATCTGCTTTTGAATGTAAATACTATGAGAGAGAAGATCACTTATTAATAGAAGTTAGATTACGCCAAGATTTCTAACTAAGCTCAAAAGTATACATTGTTGTTCTGAGGTCGGCCTTAGATGCCTTGCTACCGCAAAAGAATAAGCTAGTGTGCCTCGGATAAGTATGTCTCTCTTAGCAAGCCTTACAAACCAGAATTCAGCAGCGCGTAAGACTCCTGTTTTAAACTTAAGCAGATTGAGGGTGGTAGGTACCACAGGTGCGAAAACGAACTACTTTGGTTACCACTGTCTTTAAAATATTTGGGTAATAGATTTTTAATAACTTTAAATGTCTTTTTTTAAACATTAATAGGTATTATTTTAATAAAAAAATCTCTTGTGGCCATGTGGCCAAGAAAATGTTTCTTAGGCAACTGCGCCGAGCTGTATTCCTTTATAAAATTCTGTTAAATAAAAAAGCATATACACTTAGTAATTGTACAGTCTGGGCTCGAAGTATTTGTAGGATACAGGCTACAATTTATTTTACCAGCCGAAAAAGAAATACTGTGTAAAACATTATAGAGAAACTTGTGTTGTTTTACAATTTTCTCTTTTGTAATGGTTATTTTTACAATGGCTCTGAGATGGAATTAGCAAATACGCTTCTTACAGGTAACAATAGTTGTTAAAAATAGATAATTTTGCAAAAAATATAGTAACCTAGTTAAACGTTTATAAATCTGAATAACCTATAGAAAAGAGGTCAAAGTGCTAAAAATACACCTTACAGGTACGTGATGAAGAAGATTATTTTTCAAAAATGTTATAATAGTACTGACAAAGCTAGTATGCAAAAACTACTAAAATGTACAGACTATTCCAAGCGTTGACGTCATAAACTTAGAATAAGGGTATTGTACACAGCCCGGAAATTCGCACACAATAACACAAAAATACAAGCTAAAAGTTTTCCAAAAATATGTTAAAACATATAAAGTCAAGGCATTGATCAAAACAGTGACAGAAATGATCGAAATGACCAGACCATTCGCATGTGAGTGCGAGTAAAACTCATTAACTAAGGGTGACGGCTCAGCTCAGCCTAGAATTCCACTCGCCCGTCACACGCTCGTTACGTTAAGTCGGTATTTGCAGTTAGTTCTACTGTATTAACTTAAGCTGTTTTGACAGTATTTTTATGTAGTTATAAGATTACTGGGAGTTAGTTGATGACATCATTTAAAATACGACTTTCACTTTTTTATGTAACTTACACTGTTTCATGTATTTATTGCATTACAAACTGTCCAAATTTCAGCTTTCTTTTGAAAATTTTCAGCATTTTTATAAGAAGTGACAAACGAAAAAACCTGGTGGTACGTGGTGGTACCTGATGGTAAGTGTCAACTGCCTCCCGCGGGTGTTTATAACCAACCACAGATAACATCGAAATAGTTCTATCACCGTTTTTAAAGGTAGTAGAGCCTCTTGTAGTTTAACTCCAGCACCACTACCACCACCACCACCACATTTATTTCTGCCAAATAACAACAGTGCTAAGCGTTGCTGAATTTTAGTTTGAAAGGAGTGGTAAGGGAGATACTTATCCGAGGCGTTTCAACTTAGGCCCTTGGTCAGTCTCATGAAGGACTCTAATCTTCTCTGGGATTGATTACAAATGTCCACGGCCGGCAGATGCAACTTACAGGTAGATGCATGCGACTTCCATCATATAAAAACAATCTTTCTATAACATTATAGAGAAATGGCAGAATTTTGTATGCATCAATATTTTGTTCCGAAAGTTAGATCTTTTTGCTCTGAGATCCCAGTACCTCAACTTTAAGAATACGAGGGTGATCCGACGGAGGCCGCGTCCATAAATGCATGTATGAATTTTAGATCAGCTTCCATAACTCCATACGGGAACGCGTTGGGAAAACTGGGAATTTTTAAGGAATAAAGGTAATAATAATAAAGATATTGAAGTATTCTAATCTTAAAAGCTTTATTTTTAGTTTAGTGACGAATTCTTTTTCATGTTTTTTTATACGATTAAAATAACAAACGACCATGCAATTAATCCGATGATAAGTGGTCACTTCCACCCGTCAACAACAAACCGTCCAACCCGTCAACAACAACCAGACAACCGTCACCAACTCCATGTAGAAGACGGGTTCTACGTGAAGCCGATCGCAGATATTTAACATAGCATGGGTAACACACATACACCTGAAAACTAAGATGATTGACACATACGGAGGTTTTTTCATTATCTAAATCTAAACAAATATTACCTATATCCAAAAAATAATGTATGCATGAGTCTTGCGAACTGTCGCTATCGCACTCATTTATGTAGCGGTTTTGATATGAAAAAGTTATTTGGTCAAATAGAAAATTATGAACGTTGGTCACCAATCACACTTTCGCAGGAGCTCAGTGCGCGAAAGCTATAAAACGCGAAAATTTAAACGAAGTATATCGAAATTTCTGACTGAAAAAGACATACACATAAAACTATTTAGTCGAATTACCTATTATTTTCTTTTATGCCTAATACAAAATTCTTTATGCGGATTGTATTGCATTTATATTTCTTTTCAACCTCAGATCACATAAAGCATTCTGTGTGGGACGCAACGATTCACCGAATAGCCCAGTCTATAAGTGCATCTATGAATTTTTGAAAAGCTAGCTTTTACTTGGGAAAACGCGCTGAGAAAACTTACAACAGTGTTTCCGCCACTGGGGAGAAAAGCAATGTTATAGTTATGATATTAGTCGGAAAACACAGCACGAGGGAAATGTTATTCTTCCAAACAACAGATTTTTGTTTTAGTTTTTTAGTCTATAGTTAAACTTTAACGCGTTGAGTACAATTTACATTAATCTGGGAGATTGCTAAATAGAACAGTTTGATGTCTGAGTAATAAAATTTATTGAATGACATAAAAATCTGAATTATATCTGTATATCTATTTTAATCTAGCAAATATTTTGATATCGCAAAACAAACAGACAGATATATATTAGAAACCGGTTAGTAACGTACTTGCATACAATGGGAAAAATAGTGAAAGGTCCACAAAAATGTGTATTTTGTTATAGGGACAAAATCTGGCGAAATTTATTAATAGCAATTTGTTATTCAATTATTATATTAGCATTACACATTAGCGCTCATTAACATTAATTACCCTATCATATTCATAATTAAGCACAATTGGGGTGAAAAAGTGTTTGTGGTTCGCTTTACTATATAAATATTTGATTTCGTTGCATTTTGCAGAAACATTCGAATTTTGATCATTTGTAGGTACTGCTTCACAAAATGGCCAATAAAATTAATGTTTGGTAATTTTTGTAATGTTTAGTAATTTTTGGGTGTTTTACACCAAGCCAATAACCAGCCTTACAAAATATAGTTATTAGGTAGAACAAGTGATAGAAAAGTGAATTTTATTATTTTGGTATACATTGTACTATGGAGTGAATCTCGCTTTTTTGAACCTTCCAATATTTGCCGATATTTTTATTATTGCCGATATTTATGTTATATCCGCATGAAATTGACATATCTCTGCCTGCACATTCACTATTTCGATTATTATGTCATACTGTTTGCTACAACTTTTTCCCATATTTGGCAATTTCATTTATGTGATCATATGATGAAAGATCATATGATGTTTTAAAAGATAGTAGACCCTTTTGTAGTTCGATTCCGGCGGCACCTCCGCCACACTTATTACTGCCTCATAACAGCAGTGTTAAGCAGTGCTGTCTTCTGGTTTGAAGAGTGTGGTAAGGGAGATAACTTAACGAAGCATTCCAATTTAGTCCTCAGGGGTAGCAACGCATCTGTGGTTGACTTCAGTTAGGATACTGGTTTTATCTGGGGTGGATCACAAAAATCCATGGGCGGCAGTTGCCACTTACCAGTAAGCGAGCCTGCAGTTCACCTGATGGAAAGGCGCTACTGCCGGCCATGGATATTTGTAATCAACCCCAGATAAGATAACTATTTTACCCAAGGTCAACCACAGTGGCGTTACTATCCCTAAGGACTAAGTTAGAACGCCTTGGATGGGTATATCAGTTTTATCATATCATTTAAACCAGAATACGGCAGCGCTTACCACCGTTGTAATTAGGCAGAAATAGGTGTAGTTGTAGTGCTACCTGAGTCATACTACAAGAGATTCTACCCCTTCCGAGTCTTTCTGAGAACACACTTTTGGTAATAAGAATTAAAAACTTGTAAAATAATATCAATTATAAAACATAAAGTACAATATTTTTTACGTAAAATTAATTAACACTTCCATTGAAATTATCATTTAATTCAAAAATATCAAAAAATATTGCACAAGTACCATCAAAAAGTTTATCAAAAATTTTATAAAGTATTAAATAAAATGACGGTGAAATAAACTCTCAAAAAATCACGTACGTCAAAAATTTTCGTAAATATTATTCGCGCTTCCATTTAAATGATCATTTAAATTACAAGAACAAAAACCTCCACAAAGCTTTGTTTGAGCTGAATTAAAAAACTGATGGGACGAAAAAAACCCCGTACAAATCTGTGCAGCCTATTTGCAGGATGAATAAATTGAATCCCGCGTTGACTGTCTAGACAGCGATGGGGCGAAGTGCAAAACGAATCATCTGCCATAATAATATTTTATCCTGTTTACCTGTATTTAAACGAGATTTTTATATAAAACAGATTTTTAAAGAAAAATGATTTTTTTAGTAAAGTAACGTCGTTAACCTATTACTGTCTCACTGTGGGCACGACTCTCCTCTCACTTCAGACACTTTTGAGAACTTTTTTAAAGAACTCATGTATGTAGGTTTCGTCACGATATTTTATTTCATCATCATAGCAAGTGATAATTAATTTTTGATACGCACGTAACTTAAAAATCAAATATTGCCTGGGATTCGAACCATGGATACCTCGATTGGCAAACCGAATTTCAACCACTTGACTATCACTGATTTAATCCTCAACCTCCTTTGAAAAACCATACAATAGTATAACAATATTATAAGGCATATGGGTCCTAACGCATACCAATTTCGAAGGTTTACATTCCTATAGTTTTTAAAGAAGTAGACGGTATGAGTGTATTACAAAAAATAAAGTTCAAATCGTTTAAAAGCTTTAATATGAGCCAAATTTAAACTGAGACCGTACTCTAAGGCACTGTAAAGACGAATAAAACATACAGACACAAAAAATCCCTACAAATCTGTGCAACCTGTTTGCAGGATGAATAAATTGAATCGTGTCGGCTACGGGTAGACTGCGGGCGAAGTGCAAAACGAATCTGTACTATAACATTTCTCATATATGGTCTCGTCCACGTATATTTCATAGTTAATAATACCAAGTGTGCGGTCCATTTTATGTAGTTAGGATAACACTATTTAACGGCAAGTCGAGTAACTTAATGAGTGACCGTTGTAAAGTCGACTTGCCCTCATGATGCTCCGTTTTGGAGTGAAACACGTGTGGTGCAGTTACCATACTGCTACCGTAGGATAGTAGTGGTACGTCTGGTAGTGTATATTATATTTTTGCATGCGCACGTATCTCATGTGGGAGGGTGATGCAAATTGCATGTAATGCAAGGAACTCATGTGTAATAATGGCCAAGTGCGAGTCAGACTTGCTCACAAAAGATTCCGTACTTCAACATTTTATTTTTATTTATTTTATAACATGTCTTAATAAGATTTAAAGTTTAAAGTAGTAATATGTTTGATAAGGTTTAATAGATACACCGAACAAAGCTGAAAAATGGAGATTAATTGTATTAACTTTTAAGTTTCTATTATGGTTCCAGAGCAAGAGCCTTGTGACTGAGAGCCAGACAGACAGACATCAGAGGCTTAATAATATGGTCCCGTTTTTACTCTTAGGGTACAGAACTATAAAAATTGATATAGAATACAATGAAAGTATTTTATGGTGCACAATTTCATACTCCAGATGCCCCAAGGAAATCTATATATTATTTGATAGTTATATACATAGACGGATTGAGTTGAGACTGACTTAATATGATTTTAGAACTCTCGTATTTGTGATAAATTTCTTGGTTTTCGAGTCTAGTTTACGTATGTATTATATTTATTGTATTTTTAACCTATATATTATTATATAAACCGTATATATTATTATTAATACCATGTTTACGTACTTCCCCTCAATTAATCTCTAAATATTTACGTATATAGCTGAGTCTACACTCGTTTTGTTAATACCGTTCTTTACGAGGGAAATTCTATACGCAAAGAATACCTCTCAATATTTGCACCGTGAATAATTGAATCGCTTCCGCGTCGGCTAAAGTCTAGACTGCGACGGATCGAAGCGCTAAATGAATCATCAAATTGATGTTTGTGTACGTTTTAAATGTAACTCACTTACTGGGTACATGTATTTATATCTGAGAACAGGGAACCCTTACTTGTAATCTTTGTAATATAGAAATAGCTAATGAGAATTTGACTAATAGTAAGTGGCCAATGCTGCCCACTGACATTTATACTGCTACTGCTAGATCACATATAACTTATGAAACATTTGAAATAATTAATTCATTACATTTAATCGCCGTCCGCAACAGCAGTGGTGACCCACTGGTATCTATGAACAACCTCCAATGATTTTGTATAGACCGATAATGTAACATATTGAAGCGCATAAACTTTTTACGTGTTTTTAAATAAGTTTTATTTTCTTTTTCCTTATTTGCCTTCCTTTTCTTCCTTCTTATTTACAAAAAAGTTTATACCTCAACCTTTTTCGCAAAAGGTACATCCCTCAATGGTTTTTGTGATTTAACACATACAAGTATCTCAAACAAACGACAAGACCCATAAGACAAATATCCATATTCATCATTTAGATGCCCATCTGGTCGGGGATCGAATACGGAACCCGCACTGCAGATCCGCTTTTGAACCATTAAATCCTCGAAGTGGAAAACGATTTAAAACTAAAACTGCATTTAAACCGGTATGGAATGGATTCCAATTTATCATCCATACTTTTATAATCACGTAGATAGGAATGAAAGAAAAGAAAATTATCCATTCTTTAAAAAGTAATATATATTACAGTGACTTATCAAGCAACCAATATTAAAACGATAATAATGTTAATGGGTTTAAATTGTAAATAGAAAGGGTCACCAAAATCGTAGCTGAGGCGGGCCAAAGACGCGTTACTATCCCTGTGGACTAAGTTGGAACGCGTCCTTCCTCCAAACCATCCTTCAAACCAGAAGACAAATATGCTTAATACTGCTGTTATTCGGCAGAAATAGGTGTGGTGGTGATACTTCCCGAGCTGCTGTATTCTGGTTTAAAAGGTATTTTATGGGACATATAGTTCGTTCCAACTTAGTCCTCGGGGTAACAACGCATGTGTGACCGACCGCAGATGAAACTAATCTAATCTGAGGTTGATCATAGATGTCCATGGGCGGCGGTTGCCACATAAGTACCATTAGATGGACTGCGAGCTCGTTTCTTACATCTGTAATATAAAAAATCTATATATATTCTTACTAAACTAGAGGTCAGAGTCAATCATTAGGCAATATAATAGCCTTAACTAGAGTTTATCGATGTTAACTAACTTCTACTTGAGGTCCGAACATTAACTTATCACACTTAATTGGCTTCTCTCAACTAAAATATCTTTTGCACGCAACTGCTCGTAATATATATCTACTTTATTTTTATATTCTCTGGCCTGATAACTGATTCGGAACTTTATTACAATCTTGATAAGGCGTAATTTAGACTTTCTTAGTACTTTCTTTTGCTCTGAATGTTAAGATTATTTATTTTAAACTTTGTTACAACTGTATTAAGAATGAAATTTCCTTGAATTGAAATCAACGGTCGCCTAGCTGGCATGGAACCCTGGACCAAACTCAAACTTCAAACTTCCATTATGACCGCGTTAGATGAGTAGCTTTGCAGGAAAACGATATGTACACCTACGCATTTACAAACAACAAACAAAAAGGTTGCAGGTTTTATAAGACTGAAGTAAGAAACAGCCAGCAATCCGACTAACGATAACTGGTCACTATTCTTCGTAGACTTGTATAACCAACTCCGTATATATATAAAAGTAGTTCCACCTGAAAACGATCACAAATGCGTTGCCACTCCTGAGGACTACGATCGTCGCTACACGTGACGGTGGACCCTTCTCTTGACCTGCTATATATTGCTATGTATATATATTCGTATTTTTGCTTCTCTATAGTAAGCTATAACATAAACTCAACCAAATATCGCTGGGAAACTTATACAGTTAATAACTTGGGATATTGTATTCAAATACCGTTCACTACAAAGTTCATGTTTAACAAGAGTGTACACGTTAAACGCAGATCTAATTAATAGTCATTTAGAACTTGTAAGTTTACTCCATTCACGTTTACAATGCCGATTTGAAGTTCACAAGTTTCATGTAGTACCATCGTCATTGCATTAGTGTCTCACTGCTGGACACGGTCTCCTCTCAGAGTGAGAAGGGATTAGACCGTAGTCTACCGCGCTGGCCAAGAGCGACCGTGTACACCTTTGACAACCTTTTTTGAAGGTTTCTTCACGATGTTTTCCGTCACCGTTTAAGTAAGTGACAATTATTTCGAAAACGCACATTTGTGAAAAATCGGGACTCCGACTGAGAGACCAAGTTTCAACCAGTAGATACACATGTAGTAATATAATTACATTTCTTATTTCTATTTTCAAACAAAACAATAAAATAGCTTTATATATAATAACAAAAGCACTTTGTTAGAAGCCAACTACAAATTAAGCCAAAGTACGAAGCACGTTAACAAAGAAACTGACAAATGGGGGTAAATTAGTCACCCCCATTGTTAGCTGTCTCGGTTCAAAGATTAGTCGAGAAATAAGAGATTTTTGCTTACTCGTATTTCAACCTAATCTTCATCTCTGGATATTAATATTGTGGGGTGTGAATGACCTTCGTCAGTATATTGGGTATTCTTATTACGTTAGGGTCTATGACTTTATATTTAAGGTAGCAATGTGATCAAAATGAAATATCAATGGTATCAATAGTATGGTGTGGTAAAAGTAGTTTTTCCGGTTTGGGTTGCTTAGTGCATCATGGTATCGTTAATAGATATGAAAACTGAGATTAAAATCTTGCTGATAAATCCATATAATTTCTCATATTCCTACTCAAGCTACTTGTGTACAATGAAGAATACAAGCCTGTGTAACATCTCAAAGAGATAGTAAAAGTCATTGAGTGCAGGTAGTGATACTCACTATATCACTTTTGATTTCATTATTTAATATGTTGGTCTTAACTTACTGTCAGACCTGCGTTTGTGAAATTTGAGTTGTAGAAGTACTCCACAAGATATCAGGTGGACTGCAAGTTCGTTTGCTACTTTAATTTCAATTAACACATCACTCACCAACACACACACACATGTATTCACATTCACGTATATATGTATGTACGTATGTATACTATGTGTACTTGAACTCAAGTATTAATTCCAGCTATTTTATCTTTTGGTAATGTTCATGCACCTATAGGTTAAAAATAAATACGTCTATATTGTCGTCGCAATAGAGAGTTCTACGAACTTTAAATTTCAAGAACAAAATAAACCGTTCGAACGAAAAGCAATTTATTAAATAACTAACTAAATAATCCAATGATGATTTCTCTTAATTTAGTTCTACAACGTAACTTTATTTGTACGGGGGCAAGTTAGAAAGTTAAAGAATAGTTTGATGGCCCAGCCCGTCAGGCAAAGGGTACAATCCCCACCAAAATTAATTTGAAACTAGTTTGAAAAACTCATTAATATACATGCCGGTACCAGCTAGTTGTGTACCGACTTTATAATTAACGCCTTTGAATTTAACGTATCGGCCGACGAAAACAAAGGATTTTGAATCAGCTCTATAAATAAAACAGCTGTCTAGTTTATTTTTAGAGGTGTGAATATTAACGTCAATGTTATATTTATTCCTACCCTTATCAGAATTAACAACCCCAACTTTAAGTTGTTTTTCATAATACATACAAATAGAACACATGCATACTATCAACCTGTTGTTAAGTGTTTATTGCCGCCCATGGTATTTGTAACTAACTTAAATAAAATTGCACACGGGGGTCCCGTACCAGCAAATATTTCTTTTACACTTTTAGCATTTCTTATCATAACATCTACAAAATTACACTCAGTTGGTAGTTCAACAAAGTCATCGCTGCACCTGTCTGCCTAACTACAATAGTGTTAAGCACTGCTGTATTCTGGTTTGAATGGTATGCTAAGGGAGATATACTAATCCGAGGCAGACCAATTTAGACCTTAACGGTAGCAACGCATCTATACTCGTCCTCAAATAGGACTCTGATCTTATCTGTGATTAATTTCAAATATCGACGGACGGCAGTGGCCACTTACTATCACACGGACTGCATGCTTGTTTCTTACTTCCATCGTATAAAAAATCTTTTATATGAAAATGCTGACAATAATGCTTCTAAGCGCATTCATTGTGCTAGTGCAGACAAGCCAATCAATGACATTCTGCACTAACAAGTCACGTGGCCCGCCCACTCATTTTCTTTGCAACAGGTTTGAAAAAAGTTCGAAATGCCGGTGTCACTCGAGACCTTTCCACTTAAGGCTGATTGCAGTTACATCGCCATTCGAAGCTTAATTAAACCCTGATTGCAAGCGTTTAAAAAAGCTTCAAGCGGTCTTACGGTTGGAGTTCACTGCGATAATGTACTTTTTCATAAGATTGAAGTAGCAAATTGATGGTAAGTGGCTAATGTTGCTCATGAGTATGTAACCAACTCCATGTAAAATACGGATTTTACCTGAAGTTGGCCTTGGATGCAAATAATGAGAAATGAAATGGTCGCTTCATACGTAAGCCTGCCCACATCGACACTCTTCTATCGATAAGTAAGAACTTCTTCATGTTAGAAATTGGATGGTATGGCCATGATTGAAACGAACTGGTTTAGAGTGCACTTTTGATCACTGAATTCGGTTTCCTTGTTTCAAATTGACACTAAAATATTGTCAATAAATGTATGTAATGTACGAATTAATTAGTACCACTCTCTACTAATTCACATTTGATCAACACTGTGGTGAATGCTTCAGAAAATAAAAGTTGGTCAAGTGTTACTCGTAATTTGTTAAAACTTGCATCGGAAGGTCCACCACCAACAATTTTTTACTTTAAGTATTTTTAATTTAAGTTAGCATTGTGAAAATTTAAAGTCTACCTATTACGTTAATGCAGTTGTTTGCGGTTTAATTTTCCAATTAGGTTAAGCAAAGCGAAATAGAACTCGAAAATATCACGTACACTCAAAAACATTCAGCTTTGACCTATTATCTACACTCACGTTCTATTAAGCGAGTTTCTTTACACTTGTATTTCTTAACCCAAACAAGCTTTGAGTTGAAAGCTCGCTGAGCAAAGCTCTGTGGGACATCATAACTGAAAGCTTTCAACACGCTTCTAATTATAATTCATATTAGGTATCTTTCAGAATTTGACGTTATCCAAATATTATTTTGTGTACAAATCTAGGGCTGGCGCGAATCCCATTTTAGGGGAAAAGTGATACGAATTTTAAATACATTTACGTATGATTTAAAAGTTTCTGGAATATATGAAGCAATTACTTTGTAGCATAATTAGTTTTAAAAAGATACCTACAATACCTATAAGATAATATTTAAACCCCACTGAGATCTATAGACGTTGAACGTATTGTGTCATACAAAATCATGTTTTTCTATACAATATTTAGTAGTTACGGACCACGTTTGCGCAGCTGTGTCACGATAGATGTAAATACGTAAATATAAATTTAGGAAAATACTGTTTTGTCTATCACGGTACACGTCTGACATAAAATATGTCTATGGATGTAAATGAATCATTAATTTAACTACTTAATAACTATACTATGTATATAGTTACAGAATAATAAAAGCGATTTGCTAAGGGCTCTTTAATTACAAACGAAAATGTGTATCTCAGATATTATGATTTATTTATATAGAATAGCTTGTAATTAAAATTCATGTTGTAACTCATCTCCTCTCTTTAGATTTGGACGTTATTTAGGTAGTATATCAGACAACTCTAGGGTTGGCGCTCGTCCCATTTCTCGAGCGTTTGTTATACAATAATACATGCTAGGACAGTTTTGTTTGCCTTTTTGCTGGCGAAATTTTTCTGGTAAATTAATTTTTATAGCCAGCAAGGAAAACCATATTGTTCTTGGTTCCTTGAATATTAACTTCAGTAAAATTGTATTTCAATGACACTTATAAATTGTGTTTTGCAAACAATTTGACTGTTTGCAGATAAACTGAGCAAAATAGCGGGTGGAATTCTTAACCAGGAAGACATGATAGTACTGTATTTATAAGCATTATAGGTAATAACGGCATTTCTATTCGCGTCTTACTCGTTCTCTATAATGTGTGAGTGAGAAACTTTCACGAAATACGTTCTTTTGAATGACATAATTTATTAAAAGAAGTTATGTACTATTTATACTACATTCGTGTTTGCATGTTTGCCTTTGGGGGGTTTTGTTGTACTCCCTCAAAACACCAATTCACAATCCTAAGGGTATTAGATAGAATCCTTTGTGGTTTCACTCCGAAGGCACCACCGCCACACCTATTTATACTTAATACTAGTAGTGTTAAGCGCTATTATATTTTGATTTAAAGACGGTAAGGGAGACGTACTTGTGCGAGGCATTCCGACTTAGTTATCTAGAGGAGCAACGCGTCAGTGACCGACCTCAAATAGGATTCTAAACTTATTTGGAGCCGATTACCGATATCCAATAGTGCCAGTTGCCACTAACCATCAGGTGGACTGCATGGTCTATTGCTACATAGATCATACAAAACTAAATTATGTTTGTTTATGGGAAATATAAACCGCCTTTTAAGGTACATATGGAACCGACTACATATTTAAAAATATTTCATGCATCCTTATGAGCGATCCATTCATTAGGAAGCAAAGGTTAGGCGAGCTTTTGAGTGTGATTCAAAAAGCTCCATGGCGAGCTTTCCTTTGCTTCAAAAAGTAAAAAAGTGCTTCCGAATACACGTACCCTATTCCATTTTGTACGCATTTTATTTTCTGCCAACTGTCTATGTAAGGACTTACTTGCGAAAACGACTTTTAGTCGCAATAGAAAATTTGGTGACGATGCAAACTTTAAAATGTGCAAAAAATATATTCGGTTGGAATTATTTAAAAAAACACATTAGTATTGAAATCTCTTCCTTTTTTGAAGTTAAAACATTTACATTCTCTTGATGAGTTTCTTAATAATGACTACATACAAATAACAAGAATGACAAATATGCAAATAAACTTGCAGTCATGTTCTGAAAGAAATTAATTCATAAGTATGAAACAGTTACTTGAGTAATATCTCCTTGGAATTGGTCACCACTCTAGGAGCATCATTCTGCATCGGTAGTCATTTTATATTGTTTTAAAACAAAAAGAAAAGCAAAAATGAGATAGTCCTTCTTTTCCCAAAATTTATAGGTTTAAACCTATATGGTGACAATAAAAATTTACAAGAAACGATCATAACTTTTAAAGTGAATTATCTTCATATTTATTTCAGTTAACCCGCGGGTCGTGTTGAAATATTGCGAACAAACTCTAATATTTATTTAGAGGATGTTTTGTAAAATACACGATACATTAAATGCAATGTAACTTACTACAAGTTAAAAGGTACGCCAGATGATTGCGTTGGACAAATAATCGACCGAGTGCAATCGCCCTAAGTGTAGTTGTTGGGATGTGCCGATAAATCTGTAGTGGGAAGTACTGAGCGGCTGATTGTGGATCCTGAAAAAGTTGGGGTCGATTCGATGCAAACGAGCCGCTCGTAAACAAGTGCTAAGTAAGATAAGTTGCTAGAGATAGATCGTCTACTATCTTTTTACGAGCCTCCATTTAACTTGCTATGTATATATTTATGAATGTGTGTGTGTTGCGTGTGTTTGTATGTATACATGCATGTTAGGATTAAATCCCGCAATAGAATTTTAAACCAGCTAACCTCAACCGATTGAACTGAAATTTGCATATACGTTTGATTTGGATGACAATGTATGAGTAGCATATTTACATCATTCATCATAAATCCAATACTGCAGACGCGTCAAGATGGTCGACTAATTATTTTTTATCCGCCCCTATGATATGGGCGTAAGACATCAAATAAAGAGTTAGTTAAAAGTTGGATATCAACTAAAAGGGGCTTCATACAAGAACGCGAAATACCTCGACAGTACCTTAAAAGCATGTTTTTTTTTAAATTTAAATGTATTCTGAGATAATATAAAACGAGATCCGATGAGTAGGATGAGTGACACAGTAAGACAAGATGAAATTGCATAAATTGAGATGACATGAGATGGAACGAAATGGTATGATTTATATTCGGCATACAATCGGCTTGGAAAATGACCTGTAACGATTTTGTATTATTCCTTATGAACTTGGAAATGGTGCATTCTACCTCATGGTAACTAAAAACCACCAACTCTTAAGGAACCGAAGTCTTCCTATTTGGTTGATTGAAGGTGGTATACTTCGTTTCTCGTCTCTATCTAACCAGTCTTCATCCACATCACAAAAGGGCATAATACTGCTACCAAAGTTAATTAAGTCCATTAATAATGAACTGTATATTTTATCCATTTTATTAATAAGGTATATTTATTAGCATTCGTTAATTTTAGAGGGTTGTTCCCATTAGAAGGCAATCTATTTCAAACGCAATTTTCGGATCAATCCTGCCAGAGAAGCACGGTTCTATCTCGCCCCCGTTAAATATTAATCTGGACTGTTCCATATTCAACGGAATAAATAAATAATTAATGACTTGCATGATAAGGAAGGTAACGTCATTGCTGGATTCTTAAGACGCTTGTCGCCCTGAAAGCGAGAAATGGCCATCTTTATTATTTAATGTGTAGGATTTTTTATTTAAACGTGGAACTTTTGAATAATTTTGGAACAGTACGTTACTTTCACCAAATTAGCTTCCGTGAAATCGCTAGTAATTGGAAAATAACTTTGTCAAAATAGACTAACTATTTCCAAAAGAAACTATTATGTAAAAAAATGTGTATTTTGTTTGGTAAAGTAAGTGGTTGTAAGTATAAAAAGTGATAGTAACTTGATTATGAAGATAACATGCTTCACCATTTTTGTTTATCTATTCCACTAAAATCTGAATAACAAGCATGTTATTGCTTGTTTTCTTAAGACCCAGTTAAAGGGGTCTTATAAATTATTAATATATATCCCTATATGTTTTCTAGTAACAGCGCTAACAAAAGGTGGCGACAATAGGTGTATGAGCTCCCTTACTATTGCTTCAGTGGTGCCATCTCTTGATGGTGGATCGCTGAAGATATCGACCTCCGGTCTGAGCAGGGGTGATGTGGCGACTTCCCGCAAGTCATCAAGAGATGGCGCTACTGCATTCTGAATCACGCTATCGAAGTTTTGTCAACATCTGGTATATATACAAGTTCCGAACTGAGACTGTCAGAGCACGGCCGCTCCCCGAGCATGATCACCTAGCCCGGCGCGAGATCTCCCTTTGCCGAACTTCTAACAATCCATATTCCATTTGAGCCTAATCGTGATATATAGTTACATACAGTCATAAAATAGTTCCCCGCTTCTAGTTTACCGCTCTTTGTCAAGCAAGTCGATAAAGGAAATGAAAGCTGTTTTCTTAATGAGACAAATAAAAATATTCGGCGTAATTGCCAATCCCATGGGATATTATCGTCCCTATCATTTAGGTTTGTTAATAAAGGTTTTAGCAATATGGAAATTAATTAGTATATTTGCATTATTGTTTTTTAATTAATTTGTAGCTTATAAAACTCTGTCATGTTATTGTTTAAATTAAAATATACCGTGATTTTTAAATTGCAGGGACACAAACGATCTCAATGTTTTTATTATGATGAAAAAACAAAGAAAGAAACAAATGGATAAACGGTAAATATGGTACTTATTCTAACACATAGACACTTAGTGTGAAAAGTGACGAAGCGTTTTTTCACTACCGCTCATGTAACGCCTTGGTTATTTCAAAATTCATGAGATCGCAGTTTTGTCCTACGTAGCCACGTACCCGCAGCGGTTCACACGCCGCAATTACAGCGGAAAACGGTAGCAAGTCGGAAGGGAACAAATCGATATAAGTTGGCCACCATTTAAGCGACACAGACAGACATACAGACAACAACCTTATGCATAACAGCAAAAAGTTGGAGTCCAAAACTTTTAAGGCGATTGTGTGCTCGTGACTGTATTCAAGCCATAGCGAGAAGAGAGAAACCTTTCTAACTAATCCAGGGCAATAACCAGGTAAACATTCATTACATTTAATCCAAACATACCTTACAGGTCACTGATTATTGCGCTAGAACGCTTTTTACTCGTTTTTAATTAAATGCGAAGATTCCTCACATCTGTAATCATTTCTACATAGTACTGACACATTTACGTCGTTAGGAGTAAAAATTACGAAAGCAGTAAAACATCTGGGCACCTACAGCGTGTTCTATATTTAGTGGTCACTACACGGTACCAATTTATAACAGAAATTATTAAGGTGGCAGAGTCAGTACGGTTTGACCGAAGAGGTACATATATAGAGGTATATACATATATAGAGTAAAGCTGTTCTACATGTCGGAGGAACGGTGTGAATGCCGACTGACTTGCAAATAAGGCGAACATCTTAGTCTTCAGAAGTATC
>DWRA01000459.1:0-24638 GCA_018250295.1 Spathilepia clonius | reverse complement strand
TGTGGTCGACTTCAGTTGGGATTCTGGTCTCATCTGGGGTGGATCACAAATGTCCATGGGCGGCAGTTGCCACTTACTATCAGGTGGACTGCATACTCCATCATATAAAAAAAAAGAATAATGTGCTAGTGAAATTATCTTTCAAACATGTACTTTTCAATCTTTGACCGGTGATTAAATATGTAAAATTTCGAAGATTATACAATTTTATGCGTAATAAGATTAGTTTTAATTATGTTACAAAATATTAAATACTTGAGTTAGGACTTAGAGTGTAGCGAGTTTAAGAGGCAGTAAATTTAAGAACCGTGAATACGTAAATAGTTTAACTACTTAATAGTACTACTCGATTTGTAAACAATTATCAAAGAAAAAATATATTCCCTTCGCCAAATTATACTGACCAAAAACTATTCTCAAAAATGTATCCAATAAACGTCTTGAGAAGATGGGAACACATGTTCACATAAATCCCGTATTCCGGTAGCCATAAGCTTTGCTTGCGGTGGAGATAAACACTTTGAACCTATATTCGAGTGCATGAGTCCGCCCATCGCATTACGGCACTCGATTGCGTAATACGATCGAATGTATTTATCAAGAGCTCCACAATATATACACACCCGGCATTGAGTCATAGGATTAATAAGACTCTTGCGCGAATAGCTTATGTTATTTCACTGTTACAAAAAAACCTCATTTGGATTTGTTAGAATCATGTTTAGAAGTCTAGAAGTAGCCTATAACACAAAGTCTCAATGAGCCTCGATCACACTTGAGAAAATACTAATTGTGTCGAATTTCAGAAAACAGCCTTTCAGAAATATTGTTAAGTTTTTAAAGTTAAAATATACAGACCGCAGGCCCATGAGCGGCAGATGCGGCACGTGCTGCGCGCCCGCCTCGCTGCACCACTCCGGGTACGAGCGACGGAACTCCGCGAAGTCACCTGGAGACAACACACAACACATAAACACATTTTCATCGTGAAAATAACTTCAATATGTGCAACAGTAATGTAACCGGACAGTCAAATAGAATTCATCAGTTTTCACACTTAGAGAAATCGCCTCTTGTCTTGAAAGTAATCTCATTCCTGGAATTAGACATAAGATTAAGACGAATAGAAGTAAAGAGCTCGTACAACCTTTTAATTTAGTTATTATATAGTACCGTTAGCGTCTAGACGTATACTGAATACATCCTTTATTAAAAACAAAAACGGCCAAGTGCGAGTAGGACTCGCAGGCAAAGGATTCCGTAGTATTATCATTAAATAGCAGCAGACAAAACATAATGACTGCGGAACTCTAATAAGACACTAAAACTTAAAGAAATGGGTAAGGTGATAGGTATATTTAGACATCATCTCGCACCTCAATGTTATGCTTTGGTCTAAAATCTTCGTTTGCCCGTTGAAGAGTTCCAGATTACAACAACAGAGAAACGCAGAGAATTTATAAATATACATGCTGATGTAAACAGTTTAAACGGGCGAATTCTTTAAAACTATATTTCCTAACAGTTAATAGGTTTCTTGTAAGATTTTTTTGATTGTTGCGTAGTTTAACGATAAACATAATTATCGTTCAGTATTAAAATAAATGCACATCAACTTTTTGCGCGATTTTAATAATATAATCATTAGTACCAAAGAACAAGAGATACTATAGATGAAGTAATAAACTTAAGTACTAAGTTCATTATGAATTCGAAAGATATTTAACGTAAGCAACATACTTATTACACATATATTACTTTTGACTATCTATTCCGTATCAACTTTTATTATCATCTAACCGGATACTAAAAATTAATTCATGTGTGTACTTTGCCCTTGCATCGTTTGGTAGTATCACATTAATTAGGTACCTACATTGAGATTATAAGTTATACGCAACATAAGTCGTAAGTCTGTTTAAACACTAAAATCCATTTCATTGACACTTCTTCGTGCTCATTAATATCGTATTCTCTTTGATATTTCCCATTGAGCGTTACCATTGGACCCCCACTCGACACAGACTATTTCACAATGTGCCCTATACAACGGCAGCAGCTATGAAATTGGCGTAACTACAGCGTACACTCCATTCCACAGCTTTGCAAATGGGGGCTTGAGGCACGTTAAACCGGGTAAAACATATAGTAGGCTTGAAATAAAACCAGAATTCGCGACGATAACTATTTACTAACTATTTTGTTGTGTCGTGACAATAAAAAAATACATAATAATTTAATACCTATTTGTGTGCGATTTCGTAATAATTATCTTTTGCCTCATTCGCTGATTTGCTATTTGGTCTCAGAAATCCATTTAACTTTTACAGTCGGACTGTTTCGACTAATCTTGGATATGAGTAAAACAGCCTTCATGTATGAACGGATATAATAAAAAGTAGAATAATACAAATTTGAAGATGCTGACTATTGGACATTTAGTCATGTTAAATTGATCACGAATAAAGTATCTATAGTTTTATACGAGCTCATTGAAGGATGTCTTTTTAGGAATCTGCGTATATGTAACTGGATTATAAAAATAAATTTGATTAATAATAAAAAACGATAAAACTGTAAAAACAAAATAAGTGACAACCTAAAGGCGTCTTTTCGCCAAAGATGTGCAAGGTAGCTAAGCTTAGTCATCTCGGACATCTTATGGAAAGTCACTCTGGGGACGGCGGGTTTAAAAAGCACTTGTTAATCGCATAGATAAACTAGATGAGCTAGTTTCAGCTATTAGGATTGTCACAAATTGATGTCCCTAACATGTACTTACCAATACTTTTTAATAAACTCCAAAAGAGGAGGTTCAGTATTCGATCGCTATGTATGCTTGTTTATTTGTAAGTGCACTATTTTTTCAAAAACTACTGATCCTATTTGGATGGGGTGTTCGTTATTTGAAAGGATATTTTACAAGAAAGAGTTTCGTATATAATCGATTCGGTTTTGCAACATTGTAAATTTCAGTCGGTATTTAAATATAAAGTTCTTTCGCACAATAATGTAAAAGGCATTTTGTCAGACAGTTTTAGAACGCCACCCACAACAACGCCACTCATAATTTGTATTTCAAAAGCCACGTATACATATAATAACATAAACATAACCTATTTGTTTTTAATCGTTACTACGACGTACATCAAGAAGACATGATCCGTGACCTTCGTGGGAGGAAGTCGGTCATAAAGTTAAAAGTATAGAAACCTCGAGGGTGTAATCAGGCCGTTAGCAACGGTTGCACGTATTGCGGCTGGATGAGTCTGTCGCGTCCACGCCGACACCGACACCGACACTTCCGGTGGCGCTGCACGACGCCACTTCCGGCCGACGCCGCGCCGCCCGACCCGATATAGGTACACACATTGGAACCATTGTTTGACCAACTGTCCTGAACTGTCAATATTCATTTACAGCTTTGATTGATTTGCTAATTTTTTCAAGAATTCATTTATTAGCTAATGGACAACGGTCTAGAGTACTTTAATGTCGTTGAGTAGAAATACTTCAATTACTACTTGTTAACCATATTTCTCGAAATAAATAAGAAGAAAATATAAAAGTTTCTATTTAAAATACAGCCGTGGGTGATTAGTTTCATATATTCTTTACTTTCTCGTGTAGGTTGTATGAGGCGGCGGCATCTCCCTATGTAATAAATCTGCTGCGGTCAACCATACATACAACCAAAAGCTCACCGCTACAGCAATGACTCTTTAGAGCTGTGAGATAAAAGGAAAATGTAAATGAGCCTTTCATCCCCTTGCAAAGATTTGGAAATTTGCTCCATTGAAATGTGACGAGCGGAGTAAATTAATCCTCATTTTGTTTTACGAGAGCGGCATCGTCATTTGTATAGTAGCGGAGGCTTTGGAGCTGCCTGTTTACTTGTAGTAATGAATGTAAAAAAAATTGGGCCGAGGCATAGTTGCAGGCGGAGGAGGCGCAGCACGCAGCCGCGCGGCGGCGGCGCGGGGGGAGAGGGGCAGCATCGATCCGGTGACTCATCGCTCGCCCATTCATCCGCCGCACTCAATGAACCCGCCGTACCAGCCGCACCCCGCCCGCGTGCCCCTCGCCCGCCGCCCCCGCTCGTGTCTTCGTCAGCAAGGACTCCCATTAAATTTGCCCCTAGTCGGGTTGAATCAAATCCTTCAGCCCGCTACACCCACACAGCACAAACGTTATCGCTTTACCGAACGACCCGTTTCGCACTCCGACGCCCACCGCCGCAAACCGAAGGTAACTTATGGGTATTGTATGTGCACGACGCCGTTTCATAAGTACATATCAATTTACAGAATGTAACAAATCTAACAGTTATAAAATAAAAACGTTTCACAAGCAAGATAAACAAGGGTTTTGCAAAGATACGACTTATTTAATTAACACCTCGTGGCGTTGTAAATACTTATCCATAAATAAATTCCATATAAATTTCAGCTGGGAAATTGAACGGTAAACCGCAGCCACGAAGCGTTAAGCAACACATTCTGTGTCAAATTATCTGCCATACAAAGAGCGGTGCACTTAATAAAATTATACCTACGCTTCCATAGAACATGTGTCCTGAAGGCATTCCATGAACTAGATGAGTCAAAGAATAGCGGAAAAATTTAAACCACAAACAAGCTATTCATCTTAGTATAAATAAGTATATGCAATAATTTCCTGTATTCAAGAAGGCATGACTGAAATTCTCGAAGAAATACAATTTTAAACCTGGTGTATAGCTTGAACTACGTGCCGCATATTTATTATTGTTATACAAGAATACTTAATTATCTCTTATTCACATTCGTATCAAAAATTTATACTTAATATACTTAGTATTATTTAGAGCCGCATACTCGGATGATAATAATTCTTCTTTACTAATATAGAACACGGCGAACAATCGAAAACAATGAAATGAGGATATTGAGGGGGTGTCAGAGATGTCAGAATGCGCGGCGGCGCTCGGGCGGGCGGCGTGGGCGGCAGGTGCGGCGGACCTTGGCCCGCCCGCGTCCTTCCACGGACCGACAGCCTTGCGAACTTGCATCCCCACGCCTCGCAAATTATCGTGTTAATTTCTGTACGATACTCAACTCTCATAATCTGCAGTCGATCCGGTCACAATTCATTTATTACTGAACTAAAAATGCAACATCACCATACTTAGATCGTATAAAGAAATCATGATTGTAGTTACATATTTAATAGAGTAACTTTTTGAGAGCATCAATAAATAAAATTGAAGTGATATAAAAATAACTTTCATTTGCTAAATCTGTACAAAACTTACACGATAGCAAAACGAATATACACAAATAATGTACATTTTTCTCCTTTGTGGAATTGTCCGCAACTTCTATTATGTAGACTGGAAGTGAGATAAAGTATAAAATAGAAAGTATTTGATTACGCTCCCCTAGTTCTATCTTCTAACCTTGAAACGATATCCATCCCAGCAAAGAGAACTGTAATATTGCAATGACATCCAATACGTGTCAAGAGTAAACTCGATTGAACGAATAAATCTTTATCAGTGTAAAATGTTTAGTTGTCGAATACAGGTTATTATGTTATCAGAGCATGAACATTGGTACTTCACTTCTCGACGAAGCGAAAGTACTTACGTCTGATAAAATGATTGTCGTCTTAATGGAGTCTAATCAAGCCTGTTGGGACAATTTGAGCCAATTTGTAAGGCTGGTGGTGGGCGATATATAAATATGTCCAGCGCATGGCCTCCGATTGACTCTATATTTACACTAAAAGCTAGGTCAATTCTATCAAGAACCTACAACGTATATTTGCTTAGTCTTAAATGCGAACATTGCATCATGCGATGAGTAGGTTTGTTTTGTTGTTCTTCAAATCCGTTGATTTCATTTTCCATTCCAATATTCAAAAATTCAAGCGAAGAAGGGTTAAAAATGGGAGTCTTAAAATACAATATAAGTTTCAATACTTTTACGCTTACAAGTAGGTACCTACATACCTTTTTTACTGCATTTTTTATAAAAATTAAAAGGTGCACTTCTTAAATCTGCTAAGTACATACCGTACATTTTTATATTCACTCATTCCCTAGGTAATGACCAAAATAGTGATTGAATTAATCAATGAACTTCACAATCTGTGTTCTCTAAATGTCTACTGAATTTTTTATTAATGTATTGGATGTGACATAAAATATTATCAAAGAGATTAGGTACTAAATGCAACAAAATCGAAGCTTACGCAACTGGCTCTGTGAGAGCCAAGTACCTACGTTGGAACCTTGAAGTTTTTGCATCTCTAAATGACCAAAATGAGTCCACCCATAAGGTGCTATGTTATGAGATATCATAACGTGTTCGCTGAAAATGTAGGTGTCATATATAATTAGAAAACCGAACCTTAAAACGACACCTCTAGGTTCCGTAAAACAATATTTTAATGAAGGGTTACCAGGGTGGCCAGATTAATACAAGTGCCGAGGGTAAAGTATATTGGTGGAGTACTGATGGGTCGCCATATTTTCATTTTATAATGTCATTTGTTCTGCTTTCTTTTAGAGGATTGAAACCGCAGGACGTTCAAAAACAATGGTTAACTTGAGACACATTTAGCATTCTTTTAGCTCGTCTAAAGACATAAAGCCTTCTATCTTCTTAAGAATGGCAAAGCGATCATGAGCGATAGTTTTAATCATATATAATGTCGCTCAACTCATAGGATAATATATTTTATAAAGCAAGAGCCCATCAAAGCGGCAATTCTATTCATACTTAGCAAGGCTCTGATACCGATTTCCATGACTACGCGATAAGCGTTATAATTGTAGCTTACATTATAAGGATTAAATGTATGTGTTTCTACTCGTATGAAGAGGACAGAATACCAAAAACATTATTAGCCAAAGTTTTCCTTTAGTTAACTATAGCAATTCATTGTTTTTAGATACTAAATTTAGTTTATGTTAAGGAAACAATAGTGATAAAAGGGTAATAAACGATCAATATTATTCGAATAGCTTCTCGGAATATATCAGATTGACGTCATAGATTAGATTTAGCTACGTTAAAATGGAATATTTGGATATACAAAGCGTTACAACGAAAATAAATCAATGCGCTGATGGAGATAGAGAAAAGATAACGATTAATATGATTGATTATAGCAACCATCATACGACTTATTATCATGTTGTCACATCATAATTAACATAATCATACAAGTTACACTCGATATGACTTTGGACATAGGACAGTAAATGCTGATTATTACAACGTTTAGCGGCTAGTAGGTACAAGTGCGGTCAATTAAAAGCCAGCTCGATTTTAAGTCGATAATGGCCGTGGCGCCGCCGTACTACATAACTTCACAGATAACCGTATCAGCGGAACAAAGCAGCCGTGGTGCTCCCCGACCCCGGCCCAACCCGGCCCGCCGCTCGTGCATTTCATCCACTGATGAAACATTACAAAAATCATCTCGATACGACCTTTCCGGCAAATGTATTTTTTATTAAGCGTCAACGTAGCGTAACGAGGTATAAATAAAATCAGAACACAATGAATAGAACGTAGCTCTACAGTTGTAATTCGCGGATTTGGCGTTACATCAGCGAACAAAAAAACTGTCAATGCCAACATTACGAGTAGACAATTAATGGTATAACTATTATAGATGTAGGTATTTACACTTAATCCTGATATAAGATTTAATTTATCGAAACAATGTACTGTAATATTAATACATATTGAGACCAAACGACCGACAACAATAAATCACAAATATTGTGTTAAGTCAATATGTCGTGTCTAGCCAGATGGTGTTAATCAATAAGCAACATGTTCTGTCATGTGCAACCTAACACTGGGCGTGAAGGATTTGTTTCCATGCGGCTAACAGTCAGTGCATTCTGTCTCTATTAGATCTCTGTATACAATATATACAATCGGTTAGTTAAATGGTTTCCTCTGAAAAGTTCCAACGCAGACCAGATGCGTGCAATATCCGCTAAGTTATAGAGATCTGGTAACATCCTGTTATTCGCACGCACGTGCCATTCATTTTGCGATTGAGCGCTTGCGACACAACTCAAAAATGGCTAGATGATTCCTTGAAGCCGGATCTTGTTATAGTTTATTTTAACATTCTTGAGCTGTATTTACATGTATGTACATATTTTGACGCGATAAAATAACTTAACAAAGTAATATTTAGCGAATAACTTTTCAGCCCGTATCAAGTCAACCTATCAGGGTTCATAAAGATCATTCTCTGATAAGTGCAATTCATCCTCTGACAAGCGAATTGTTTGCTTCACATTATAGATACCTATTTCTGTAATCATACAATAGATTACATGTCGTGGATAAAGAAATTGAGTTCTGTAACATCTGTAAATCTATTTAAGTCGTTTGAACTTTTCAACATCCGTCTATAGGTACGCTCGTAAATCTTGTTGAATATTATGCGATCTACCACATCTCTAATTCTAAATATACGTCTGCGGCTGACATTAGGCGGCAGTAGAGTGAATGAAATTGGCAGGACGTGAGTGAAACGGGAACTTATTAATAATAAAATTGCGGCACTATTCCGCCGGCCGAAGACCGCGGCAATACAGACTTCCGGTCGCCTTTGATCGCATTAGTTAAATTTAATGCTCCACTCGAAACGATCGCCGGTATTCGTTAGAAACACCTACCTATCTTATCTTAATTTAAACCACGTTTTAGCTAATAAGTCAAACTGATGTTACGTAATTATATTACTCTAAATGATTACTTTAAATCGATTTTGAAATACATCGGAGCTACAGATCACTGTTTCGCTAATTAAGCATTTGAAATTATCAGTCCGATGAAGGGTATATAAAGGCTTATTAACACAATAGAGAAGTTTTAGAAACGGTTCATTTGAAAAAAGATAATTATAGTTGCTAATCTAGCTATATAATTAAATAAATATAGGTACTGAGAAAGATTTCAATCTTCAGAAGTCTCATAAAATCACCATTGAAACAAACAAGATTTACCAGTTCATAGAAACCAGTTACGACTTATACATAATCATGCACATTGAGACCATAAAATGAAGCAAGTCGGAAACGTAAACGAGCGCGTTCGAGTCGGTGCGCCGTGATCATAATCTATCGTCTCGCATTGAGGAGCACAATAAGTAGTCGACTTCCTCTCCCACGTTTGGAACAGCGGATGCCTCGACTTGCGACCTCCGGCTTTGCTACAAGCCCCTCATACTCATACACTAAGCTCCGACCATTACGTAAAGTGTCATCAATTTACTTTATCGTTTGCATTCAGTTTTATAACCAATCTTTACGTTGAGATCTTACGTAGGTAAGTACGTTGTGGCTATCGTTAATTAAGATTACCACAGTCGTCAATCAGTGGTCGGTTAATTATAATTGCATGTACAATAACAACTACATCGAATTAATATTATTCCAATAGTGCAGTTTGTAGAGTAATTAACCCAGACTTACGCTGATAAAATATGATTATTGATAGCTGTACGTATTTATGTTAATTAAAACATGAATATTTCATACAATATACACGTGTGTGGGGCAATGCAGACTGAATGAAAAAGTTGTAACTAATAATGCTTTGTATTAGAGAATGAATGGTTACGAAATTTTCAATTACATATTATCAGCGCACCAACTTACGTGTTTGTCTACGTCTTGCGTAGGTAATGACAGGTTTTACTGAACAAATTTTATTTTAACAAACTTTTCACTGAATTCCCTTTTTGAGGATTTTAGGAATTTCGTTGCTATTAATTTGAAAGAAATCCTTAGATAACTGTGCGTACGTAAAGTTCAGTGCAAGATAATTAAAATATCCTCTTTAACAAAATACAAGTCAAAATAATAATAGTAATGATAATAAGTGAAACATTTAGCAAAATACTTAGATGGTATATAAGGTAGATTAATAAATTTTAAGGCCTACTACTGGGCACACCTTTCTCTCATATTAAGACAAGGCCTGGAGTATACTCTGCCTCATTGTTCCCCTATGAAAGGGTGGCTTTTGAATACAAATTAAACAAGATTGCATTGTTGTAGATATAAAACTCAGACATTGGAGTCAATTAAATAACCTATTAGTAATTTTTTTAAACAATGGTAAAAATAAAAGTTTTAAACTTAAGCATATAGTAAGAAAATATTGAGCATGTCAGAAAAAATTCAATATTATTATTTTATGCAGGCAGCCGTCTAAAATATTAGCACTATGCAAAATGTTGACACAATTCACAGCATAAAGTGTCCTTCTTCATTGAATTGTTAATTTGCTTGAATGAGTATCTGTGTATAATTTAAGAATTGAATAAAATATACATATTTTATAGCTTTAAAACTGTAAATATTTGCTACGTGAGGTACATTTAAGCATTTAAACATTAGATAATTTTATTCAATATTGTTGGAACAAACTGATTGCTAAACTTAACATACCAATAAAACATAACTAAACAAAGTTTCTTGAGAAGTTTATTGTATTATGAACAACTTGATTAAAATTACCATGTTATTATTATTGCAAATTTTAGTAAGCACAGTTACTATTATGTATCTACTCTCTTTGGTATCTACTTTAAGGCACCTACCTCTCTGTAACTGTTTAAACTTATGAAACAAAAACGATGGGCTCTCAGGATTCTTTTATAACATCTCATAAATAGCTGGCATAGGTTTCAAGACTGATGCGTACAAACGATAATAAATTAAATTTTACATTGCTGTGTTCATGTCTATATATACATAGTTAAACATTCTTATGTTTATAAGGAATGCAGGGGTTTCTGTGGTCCCTTTCTAGTAGGATTCCTGTTCCAATTGTAAGTGGTTACAGATAATCATAGCCAACAGTAGATCCTCAATAAGAGTGTGCCATTTCTTTTACATTAAAAATGAATACTGAACATTCCAACCCATATAGAATACATTATGTATAAAACACATTCTTGTTTAATTATTTTAAACTGACCTCAAAAACAGATGTTCTGTATTCTGCTGCTATGTATTTGTATGTTCACGATTTATTCAAAACTACTGATCCAATTTGCATGGGGTATTTGTCATGTACAATAGGCATCATTCAAAGTTTATATCCCTTTTATTTTATTTTTATGCATGTAATGATGATTTGATGATACAATTAGAGGTACAATATTATAAAGCAAATATGTAAACAGATTACTCATTATTATTAAACATAAATAACTGTAGATCTGATAAAAGTTAATATTTACTTTATTTATTTAGGGTCATTTTGGACAATTTCAGTACTGAGCAAGCTTGGCTAACCTACGTTAAAATTATAGATGTGCAAATTAATGATCCTGTAATTAATGGCCATAAATCATAGGAAAAATTTATAAACTTGTTACTGAATAGGATATGGCATAAACACATGTTTTTATGAGTCAACAAGTGACACACAGACCATATAAAGAGTATTAAGTAATACAGATGAAAATTTATTAACTTGCAATGCTGTAAAGTAACTAATTGAAGTGAACGAAGATTTAATCATATATAAGTGTAGATTAGCTACAATATAAAATTGTATGATTTTCACCATTATATATACTTGTTAGTAACGGTTTTGTGCATGAGTGAATATATAATTAAATCATAAACAAAATAAAATAAAATAAATTAACTAGTAAACAATGCTGATCAATTTACCTTCAAGGCAGACGACTTGCACTCCATCTTGTTTAAGTCTCCTGAGCAGGATGCCGTGCACGGAGTCAGGGTCCCGCGGGGCGCCGTCAGCGTATAGCACGAAGGTTCCGCGCGAGCAACACTGGGTGATGCGCGCCTTCAGCTCTTTGCACTGCACGGTGGATGCCAGCTCGATCTTGCCGGCCGCCAGCCGCCGCAGCATGATGCTAGGGATGGAGAAGTTTACTGCCGAGCGGATGTGACACTGGGCATATTCGTTAGACCCTCGGCAGTCGATCAACACCGTGTCCCGTTCGTCAGAACGCAGCTTCGCCAGCAACCACTCCTTCGTCACCAGATCGCACTCGCATTCCGTGTCCGTAGGCATCATGTAAGCGCAATGTTCTACTGTTTACCCGGACCCCTCGACCCGCCTGTTGCACTCTACACTACTGCGACTAGATCGAAACCACAAACCAGTTTATAAACCCGAACATGTTTGGTATTACGCGATGGGAAATATATTTTAGTACGACAACTTATCCTACTGCAAGGGAATCCATCTAAATAAACACTACACCAATTTCACGTCCACGACGAGCGAGCTGTCCAACGCGAGGCGAAACAAGCAAACACTGGCTAGCCCCGCGATCCCAACATAAATACACTATACACTACATACACAGACTCTATACTATAATCCGCAATACATAGACACAAAATCTTCTTCTATTATAATGCCTGTCTTACACATGTGACGATTTGTTATTACCTGTGATGCTTCATTTAGTACTCGTTGAGCTCGAATAGATGCATATACGACATAAACAAGTTACAAAAATATATACAGTGGTTGCCACAAATATTCGTCTGTATTCGTTTGTAGCGTTCGCATATTTGTCATTATTGTCGCTAATCTAAATGGGGCATAAAAATACTTGACATGGAGCTATATACTGTATTATACTTTGTTTCTTTTTTAAAATTACCATTCTGTAATTTCCAAATACTTAAGCATTAATTAAAACACATTTTATATGTAAAATATGTAATTTCTAGAGTAGACTCCAATTCCAAACAAGACTAAGAATTTTGAAAGTTCTACTAGGGGTTGAAACTTAATATTGTGCTCAAATGTACTTAAATCATGACAAGGCATAACATAATTAAAATTTTTCAGCCTCAATTTCTAGTTCAATAGATATCATCGTCATAATAAATATACACTTGTCTCTTATTTGTTGATTTTTACATAGAGAATTAAATATGTTATACCACAAACAAAAATGAGTTAGTACTTTGTGTGTAACAAGCATAATGCTCTGATGATTTTAGCGATGCTACAGACAATTATTGATGATATTTATATTTTGTCTATGGTCATATGATATGTTGTTATTTTTAACAAATTTTATTTTAATGTTTTCCGTTCAATTGTCTGTTATATTTACTTTGGTTGGTAGTTCAAGCGCTCTATATCATGACATTACATGTTACACATTTTTACAAATGTTATATCATAGGAGCACGTTTAAAATATACGCTAAGTCGCAATTTATTTAATTGCAACGACGTACAATAACATATTTTATAATATCACAACTGAAATATTATTTACTTCACTTTCTCTATCGCTGCATGCCATAAATGGAAAATTAATGTTTTTATTTCTCTTTTTAAACAAACACTAACAAATTTAAGCGCAGAGCAGAGCGAACAATCGATTGAGGTGAAGATAGTTGATTGTTTTTTCGTTGACAGTCTCAAATAATTATTTAGGATTTGTGACAATGTACTTACAACTTGTCGTACGGTTATCTAGTAGTCACTGAACGCAACTTTGGCTGGCTATTTTTTTTTTGTAATGTGTTGTCATTTTGACAGTTAACTTTGACATTATGGTATTGATCTATGTGCTGTGAAAGGTACTTTTTGTTAAAATTATTTTGAATTTATTTGTATAGGCACCTTATTTTTATTTGTATATTCCGTTAAATGAATTATAATTGGTCTTAATAAATTTCGATCATAATATGGGTGACGTATATGATGACTTAGAAAATTATGAACAAGAAACTATTATTAAGGAGGTAAGTATAGAATTTTAGCGCCAAACAGTGTCTTATGTCAGCTATGTTTATGCTTTAAAATGTTGCGATTTCTAGAATCTACGTACGTTTTCGAATTGGGTTAAGATTCATTTGTCCCAGATTTATTCACAATCTTCTTTTTGCAGCTCAGAGATGAAAATAAAGAACTAAAATTTAAATTGGAAGAATATGCTTCCACTCTGGATACTCTTCAAAAAGTAAGTATTTCACACAAACATTGTTAAAAAATGAAATATTTTGCTGTACACTTATGATGCTGTGTAAACAACATGCTTCTATAGGATTTTCTTTTAATAATTTTGCACATGTTCTGTTATATATGTATAATTATTTATCATAATCATAATCTTTGTCATAATTCGATGTTAATACTTTGTGATATAATTTATTGTGTTGTCTATGTGTTGAGCTACTATAACAATATTGTGCCACCCTTGCATTTGTATTTTCATCTAGTACATCCAAATACGAAATTGTATTCAAACTTGATATCAGATGTGTCATTAAGGCCAAAACTATAATGGTTTAACTATAATGGTCATTAAGTCCAAAACCATAATGGTCCAAAATTATAATGGTTTTTACAGACCATTATAGTTTTGGACTTAATAAAACAGTACTTGGCTGCAAAAAATATTTCATAAATATGGATAATTTGCCACAAATACTTTCTTTTTACTATTTGTAGTGTTTTATTGTTCTCTAGTTAACTATGCCTGCTCGACATCAAACATTGTGGCTATCTACACTATTTACAACCTTCTTAAGTAAAGGACAATCATTATAGTACCATACTGTGTTCTAGCAATAAATAAAATTATACTATCAGGGAACGGATGTGCATTGATATTATAGAACATTTTGCAGGATTTTGATAAACTGTCTACAGAATATAAAAAGTTGGAATTGAATTACTCATCTTTACTGAAGACAGCAAGAGCAGAAATTGAACGGAAAACTACAATTATAACTAACCTAAATGTAGAGTAAGTACTACAGAATTTAGCTTATGGGAAATTACAATATTATAAAAACATCACAATTTTTTACAGTAATATATTGTATCATGGAAATTATTTCAGTTCTGGTCAGTTAACTGTATCGTATTTGTGGGCAACTTACAACTAGAAACTCAGTTTGCAGTGCAAACTGGAATTTACAGGTAGATGTGGGTTAAACATCTAATTAGGTTGTAAATACATTATTTCAATGATCATTATCATAAGAGAGAACTGAACTGAGAGATCATATGGAATAATAAGGAGCAAATTTTGACTAGGAATAAAAGTCTATCATGTTGTGACTTTGTAAATATTGGTTCAAAAAATGAATTGCAAATACACAAATAAATGTGAACAGTGTATTCCTATGTTGAAAATTAATTAATCAAAGTACAAAATTAAGGTTAGTGAGAATTAAAAACACTATTTATCCTATGTATTAGTGAGATTCTAGTCTAGTCTCTCTAGTCTCTCGAGTCTAGTTTCTCTACTTCAAGCTCAAGATTGGCATTAATTCTCTCTATCTGTACTATGCTAATTAAAATCTATGTTTAAAATGATTATTTCTTAACATTAGCTATAATACACAGTCTTAGATTTTGACAAGCCTCAAATTTAGCAACTATGAAGAGGTTATTGGTACCTATTTTAGAGCATAGGTTAGGATTATAATAGAGGTCAGAAGGGGGATGAGTATTTATTTTAACAAAAGTACATTTGCAGTATGTATTCAGTTTTAAATAAAACACTTTATTTTAAAATATCCTTTCGTAATACAATAATATTGTATTAATATGTATTGTAATTAACCTTTCATTATTTACTCCCAATATAATGCATTAACAATTTTCAGGAAAGACAAGTTGGTAATTAGTGCCTTGCAGAACAAAGGTAGAGTTCAGACAAATAATCAAAATAAGGCACGAAATATAGCAAGTACTCTGCAAACAGAAATCCAACCAGTGAAAGCAGTCGCTTGTGATAAAGGAAAAAATGAAACCAGTAATGAAACTGATAGAACTGCACCAGAGGCAGGACACAATGATAGGTATGTACATAAAATTAGTGTTACAATAGTATGTTTATTATCAATATTTGTTTGTCTTATTATCTTTATTTTGTTATTTAGACATTTCGGTTGCATGCAATTTGTACGAAAGTCTATAACTCGTCTTTTGACAATTGAATGGAGTAAAAAGTGGGTGTGGATTATAGTGATGGTGATAATATTTAAAGAGTAGTCTCTGAAACAACCATATTGCACCAGTAACTATAAAAGTCACTTGTTTTAATATAACAGATTATATTAATATTAATTTTATGTTTCTTTTACAGGAAAAAGACATTTGATAAAAAAAGTTTATCTAGTAGTAGTCTTAAGTCTGGTTCTGATAGTACAGAAAAGGGATTAAAACCTAAAACTGCCAATAATGGCAGAAACAACGATAAAGATAAAACTGAGACTAAGGAAATCAAACCAAATCATTTTCATGATTTAGTTGATGAAAAGAGTATATTTCAAGGCAAAAAAATTTATAATCGACGGAAATCCATGCCATTGTTCAAGTAAGTATAAATTTATTTGAAGTAACTACATACAGTTAAAACTGAGAATGTGCAAAAGGCGAATTTATCATGCATTTAATTTTTTTAGTCGTGGGGATATTCAATTCAGTTCAGAAGATGAACAAGAAGAAAATCCTAGGTACCGTTCAGAGAGAGATCGTTTTAAAAGAAAAGCACCTTCAAGAGATTTTAATGAGCGAAATCATGATAATGATCGCATGGGCAGAAGTGGTCCAAGAGTATCTGATTTTAAGAGAGTGGATGAGAAATATGCAAACTACCATGATTCATCAAGGGATTATCATAAAAGTTATAGTCGTCACCATGAAAATGACAGATACAGAATTAAAGATAATAAGGATAAGTATGATTCAAATCAAAGATCTAGAAGACATTATAGTCCAAATAGATCATATTATAATACACGCAAAGAGTATTCAAATGAAAAGGCCCAAAGGTCTGACACTGTAAGTCATCGTATTTTAGAAAGTCCTCCACCAGACAAGTATAATCAGTACCGAAAAAGTAGAGATGGAGATAGGCGTAGGTTCCAGAATGAGGAAACAATGAAACATAAAATACATGATATCATGGAAGAGCCTGAGTGCAAACGAATGAGGACCGAATCCTTAAATAGGCAAATAAATGAACATGTAAACTTACCACCAGACAGAGACATTGGAGGTCACATAGTTGGGACACAACCTGCTCAATTCTCATATTTATTCCTGCAGTCACCAGATCATGTTCATTTAGAACATAATGCTCCAGTTCATCCGGTAAAAGGTAATATATTTAAAATTGGATGCTTCTAAAATTTGTTTAATACAAATGTCAATAAGTTTATGGCAATTGCACATTGAAAGTATATTTAATAATGGGAAATTTATCTTTTAATCTTTATTGCAGAAATAAAGGGCACTGCAGCTACAGAGCTAGAAGATCCTAGATTAAAGAGTCAGAAGTATGTTTTGAAAACACATCAAGATGAAGTTACATTGTCAACGGTTTTTGGCAGGGATGTCGATATAAAATTCGTGGACACAACTATTTGGGGCAAGGACAAAGACAAGGACAAGGATAAGCTAAAACAGATGCCTACTCCACTAAGAGAAAAACCACAAACGCCTGAGGATCTTGTTAAGGATATTTATATGGATATTGATAATCCAATACTAAATTTGTCATTTGAATCTGGAGAAATTGACTATTCAGAAGATGACTTAAGGCTTACTAATATAAATAAAAATATAAGCGAAGCGAACACGGGCGAGGCTAATCCTGCTGTAACTAACTTAGGCATAGTCAACACAGGCGGAGTCAAGACGGGCGTAGCCAGCAGCGCCGTAGCTGACACAGGCACAGGCAGCACAGGCATAGTCATTGCAAATGTTAATAACACGGGCGAAAACAATACAGAAGTGGCTAACACAGGAGTGGTAACCACAAATGTGGTAACATTAAAGACACAAGAAAAATGCAATAAGCCTGTGAACAATAAAATTCAAAGTCATCAAATTCAAGAAAATAATAAACAAGTAAATAACCCAACTGATATTGTGCAAAAGTCTCCGTCGTTTTTTAACAAGTATATAATTCCTAAAATTAATAAACCTAACACTCATAAACCATTGGAAGATGTTATTACTAATATTATGCACAAGCTAGACAAGAAAGAACAGTGCGAAAAGTATAAAACTGACAAAAACATAAATGAGACAGATAAAAGTATAGAGAAAGAATTTGATACCCATAATCCATTAAAACTATTTTCTTCGTCTAGACAAATTTGTGAAAATAAAAGCAAAGATGAATTGATTGGTGTACGACGGGGAAAACATTCTCCAGAAAAACCGGTGAGTTCAGCAAGGGACACAGTTGAAGGTGATTTGGAGTTAAGTGATGAAACAAGCGATTGTACAGAATTTATTGATCAAATGAGGTATAATAAGGAAAAAAATGTTTTGCCTGGAGAAGGTACAAGTAATGTAACTGACATTGAACATAAAGAGACTTGTGACAATGAAAAGCAGATTTCTGTCTGTAAACAACGAAAAGATTTTAAACATGGAATTGAAACTATGTTTGACAATAAACATTCTAAGGCACCGGTCACACTAGCCGAAGGTAAGCTTCATGAAAGCGAGAAATGCAATGATCTCTTGAAAGACAAAACGAAAGATATGAAAACAAAACTTTGTGATTTGTTTGGCGATAGTAGTAGTTTGATAACACCTGATGATTTAGGAATCATAGAACCACCAATCGCAAATCAAATTGTAAATGATTGCGTACCATTATTTGACAACACGCAAGATGCAGTAGATTTAAATGTTGAAGATATGGAGAAGGTTCAAACAAGATCCTTAAAGGAATTTGACAAAAGTGTTGTAAATAACGAACATCAAGATGCAAAACAAGACAAAAAACAGAAAAATAAAGCCAGTAAAACCAATAATGAAGGGAAGAAGAAACCTAAAAATTATATTGACAAAAAATCTGCCACTGAACATGTTGTTAGGAGTGACAATACAGGCATATTAAATGAAGAACCTAATATTGTTAAAACGATAATAATATCTACAGGGGTTCAAAATAACTGTAATTCTGATAATTTTGTCCCCGATAAAGGGAAGGAAAGTCAATTATTAGGCACTTTAGGTAAAGTTAACAATAATGTGCCAAACTGTCAATCCCTGCCGAATTTAAAAGCTCTAGCGACCTCCACGCCACATAAGATAACTCGAACTGAACCAACTTTACCATTACCAAATATTAGTTGTAATTCAAATAACACCTTGGCTACAAATAATGTTGGTAGTTCATCTAAGACCGAGGATATTGGTAAGACCGCACAAAACAATTTAGATGTACCTGACGTAAGGATTATTATAAAAAGACGCAGGAAAGGAAAATCGACCACCCCATGTTAGGTTTCATCATTTAAGCGTTCCTGTTAAATAATTTTATTTATTAAAAGCAATATTGATATATAAGAGCAATATTTACGACGATGGTTATTGATCTGCAACGCAACATCAATTTAATGCACCCGAAATTAACACTTCGATATAGATATGTTAAAAGTAGCAAAGTTACAAAAATTATTATTATAAATAAAATATTAGTAAGTAATTTTATGCACCAAACTGCCAAATTTAGTGGAAAGATACTAAAAAATGTTATGTCAGTATATTGCAAAACATGTATCAGTTGAATAGATATTTATAAGTTTAGTATTCAATATAACATTTATATGTAAGATAAAATAAGCATTGTATACCTGAAAAGGTATAATTTATTTGTTTTAATGTATTATAGATATATTATTATTACATGGTTAGCTTTACGCATTATATCATATCATTAATTATTTAACTACTCACTTTTCATATCAAAAAATACTATGTTATACTTATATTATTAATATAAAGCAATGTGCAGTGTTAACGCCAGATTTTTCTAAGATTATGATGACTTTCAGCACAGATTTTTGAGTGTCAGCACATGTATATGATAATTACAGCCTCTTTCCTTGCTGTTATTGTATAGTACATGTGAATGTTTTTACGTAGTGTATATATTTTATTCCACCTACTATTTCAGTGGTCATGTCAAAGTAACCCAAAGTTTCAATGGATAGATTTATGATATGATAAGAAAATTAAAAATATTAAATTCTGACTATAGTACTCCAGTCAATCAGCTGATTTACATTATTATGTATAATGGACACATGGAAACCTATTTTCGGTCCCATATATGATTTAATATTGCTTTAAAAATAATGAAACAGTATTTGTTTAATAAAACTTAAAATCAAGACTATTAGTTAGACTTTTTAGACTTGTTAGACTATTAGTTTACGTTAATTACTCAAATTTCGTTAGTTAATATTCGTCGTTCGTGTCGGACGTTCGTATATACGGTATCTAAAACGAAAAAACACTCAGATTTTTACCTGTCTGTTTTGGCTACTCTCCGAAAAGGCTGAACCAATCTTGATGGGGCTTTGACTGATATATCGTTGCTGTTATAAAGAGAAATTAAGGCGCCTTTGATTTCAGAAAATTAATGAGGTTCTGCGCGAAATATTAATAATCCACGAAGAATGCGGTAGTTTCCATAGGTTTTTATTTTTGCACGTTCTGTTTTGTAAAAATTGTATTGTAATTGAGATACGGCAATATTTTGTAAGTAGAATCAAATTTGCAAGTTAAACCAATATGCGTAAAGTTATTTAATAAAGATCTCTTACATTATAATCTAATGGATGTACATATTATGTATAGCATAGAGAAATAAAACATCTGATTAATTCCCATAACAGTCTTTATTGTCCTTACTCTAATCCTAAGTAGTTTTTAAGCTAGGTACAATATTTACATAATTTAATTATTATATATATATCCATAACTATATAATTATATACATATTGATAACAATTGTGTGTAGTGACTATGTCACACGATCACCTGGCAGTTGTTCCTTGATTTCTTATACATTTTGGCTAGGCCACATGCAATTCGAGTTCATTTTCTACTGTTTACATGTTAACATTTCAAAAAACAGCACAAGAACCTTGGAAGATTTATAAAAAAGGACTTCAAATTGAACAATCTACCTTACAAAAGATAATTTTGTCATATTCTTTAAAATATGTAAACACTACCCGCCCGAAAATATATGTGACTTTTAGTGTATAATGTGATAATAGGATTGGATTGGTGTTATTTGAATTAGTAATAAATATAAAATATATTACTAATTTGATTGTTGCGAACCGCCAATACGTAAGACAGCGCTAACATTTTAAGGCTCACTTTTGGGTGGTTCGTTTGGATGACAAGTTTTTTTAATACCCAATTTAGAAACATAAATAGTGCTAAAGAAAACATCCGAGCCAGCTCACGCTCAGGCGAGATTTAAGGTACCAAATACACGTGCTGTACAAACAAGTCACTGTTTGGCCCTGTCTATAATATAAGCCCTTTTTCTTGTTGCGGCTAGCGCAACATCCGCATCGGCAACATAGATTTATTGCAGAAGCGGATGCCAATATCGGCGACATCTCTCGTCAGTTATCCTTAGCTTGCAATTTCCATTACCAGGCGAACATTTCGTTAGTCAGAGCCTTTCATTTACTACTGTTAGAAGTATTGGACTTCTAATAGTAGTAAATTTTAGAATAGGCTCCAACCTATTTGTTTAGGATTACTTCTTCACTAAGTACGAAAAAATTAGTTAAAAACCTTTTGCTCTGAATTTTACGTTGTTTAGTAGATCCACATGTATTTCGAGCGAGTTGTATTTTTGTGTCAGATAAAGGTTTTCTATGAAAACTTTGGATAAGGAATGTAAATTATGTAAGTAGTTATATTAGATTTAGCCTTTTCAAAAGGAATCAGTTTCGTGCAATGATTTAAAATGAAATTAAATGCCAAGTTAATATAACTAATTTCATTTACAATACAAACTCACATTTTTGCGCATATAAGGTACAATTTGTTGTTATATTTCATTATGGTTAGTTAAAAAGAAGTAAATAATACTTATAGCAAAATTTTCATAATGAAAAGGGGTTTGGAAGAATGTATTATTCTAATTTAGGAAATGTAAAGCATTTTTTAATAGTCTATACTGTTCAAAACAGCTTCTATAAATATAGAATGTATTAATTTTAGAAAGCGTAAGAAAAAAGAAATTTTAATAGATTTAGCATTCACTGAACATCGAGGTTAAACATGGCACAAGTCTAATAACACTCACGTTTATTCAATCGTACTCACAATCACGTTTTTCGTCACGAACAATTTAAACCGACTCGCGAACTCACCAAAGTCAATGTAACGTTCGAGCTGGGGCGCGGCGGGCCCTACGAGGTGCGCAGGCCGTGGTTGGACAGCGCGCCGATGATGTTGTTGGGCAGCGGCACGTCGGCGGCCGCTACGAGGCGCGCGGGCCGGGGTTGGACAGCGTGCCGATGATGTTGTTGGGCAGCGGCACGTCGGCGGGCGCGGCGCGGCGGGCCAGCGAGCGCGGCGCGGCGGGCGGCTCGGGCTCGGGCGGCGCCACCAGCTGGTAGCACACGGCCGACGCGTGCCCCGAGCGTGCCGACGACAGCGCCGTGCCCGCGCGCCACGCGTTGCTGCCCGGCTCGTACACCTCCACCAGGTCCAGGAACGACGTGCCGTCGTAGCCGCCTAGAAACCATATACGACTATATTCATTTGTTCTTGCTATTTTGCTACTTTACCAAAGATCCTGTTAGATCACTCCAGCATTGCGATTTTAAAGTGTCAAAATTTTATTCAATACTTGTACATTAAATAAAAAATAATATTGTTCTATGGTTTTTCACAAGTAGTAATTCATCATTCACATGATATCCGTTCGTAATAATATTGTTTCCTGTCTTTAACTGGATATCACACAAGGAGATTGGAAGGATTTAAATATAGAAACGGGTAACAACTTTATGTAGTTTTTGACATAATACGATTACGCTAAAGTACACATCTAAGTGTAATAAGTACGACTGAACTTTTCTAATAGTTATCCATCAACCTAGACATGGAACACTTTTCAGTGATGAAAATCTGGTGATGTAATTACCCATGGCATAGAGCTTGTTGTCGAGCACGGTGAGCGAGAGCGCGGAGCGCGCGACGCGCACGGGCGCCACCACCTCCCAGGCGTCGCGCTCGGTGTCGTAGCGCTCCACCGACGCCAGCTGCTGCGCGCCGTCGTACCCGCCCACCACGTAGATGTACTGGTTCAGCGCCGCAACACCTGGATATTACATCATTATTTTACTTTGCTGACGTGTAAACCAGTACTATTGTTAAGGTCAGAAACATAATAAATAATATTATTAAAGGTTAAGATCGTAGTAATTCAACAACTACCTCACAGTGTAGCAGTTTACCTTAATGACAGTATAAAGTTGCTGTGTTTGGATTTAACGGGCAAGGGTAGCAATATGAAATATTTCAATTTAATTCTCAGAACTGAGATGAAACTCAGACTAGCAAAATGGTAGAAAGCTTTGAGGTTTGACTACAAAAGCATCACTGTTTCTGTCTAATAACAACATTGTTAATCTAAGGTTGATTGTCCATGAGCAAAAATGTCAAGTTATCATGAAAGCCAAAGCCTGCACGTTCGTTAGCCACATGTACTGACCGGCGCCGCTGCGCGCCACGTGCATGGGCGCCACCTCGGTCCAGCGGTTGTTCTCGGGGTGGTAGCACTCCACGGTGTTGATGCGGCGCGCGCCGTCGAAGCCGCCCACGGCGTACAGCAGGCGGTTGACGACGGCCACGCCCACGCCAAGCCGCGCGCTGCCCATCGCCGCCGCGTACGTCCACGCGTCCTTCTCGGGGTCGTAGCTGATGAGAAATTATTTAAGGTTGCAATCACACGTGTACATCGCTTTTGTTCTAATGAAATCGGCGCGTACTTGAATGCCTAAATCCTCTGTAGTCTATCTTTGGCGTATCTGCCAATATTTTTATGTATTAAATTTAATTTTTTAAATTTCAAAATCAGAATATAAATGTAATAAAAATAAAAAGAAAATTTTAACTTCGAATTTTGACAACGAATAAAAATATTATTCATATGAACATACTCACCATTCTACAGACTTATGATATTCAGATCCTGCGGAGCCGCCAACGGCATACAATAATCCATCCATAACTGCTACACCTACCTGAAAACAATGAATATACGTAATAATTTATAAAAAATGCATTTTGTCATAAAAACTGAAAATATTGTGCAATATATTTTTATCAATTTGCTTTTATTCAAAATATGAACTTACAAAATAAACTCGAATGAATTCAAAGATAAGCGAGATATCTCTAAAGGTCGTTGTTGAAGCCGAAAGGGAATTATATTTTGAGTATGAGTAGCAGTGTCTGCATCTTATATTTATTATCTAATAATTGGACGCCAACAAGCATAACTAAGTACAGTGAGTAATGACATAGTTACAAACACTGCTAGCACATTGAAACACTGTTCTGGATTTCTAGAGGAACGTTACTTCTGAACGCAACGGGAATGTGTGTAAAATGAATACTCGTAGGTACTAGTGAGGCTCTTAATTTATTAACAAAAGTCAAACTATCTACTGAGAACATCAAGTAAGAACAGTTAATTTTGGTCAAGTATATGTGTGTGTGTTTTTTTTTTTATATGATGGAGTAGCAAACGAGCATGCAGTCCACCTGATGGTAAGGGGCAACTGCCGCCCATGGACAT
>DWRA01000458.1:0-24643 GCA_018250295.1 Spathilepia clonius | reverse complement strand
GGACGGCCACCGGGGGGGTTTTAGTGCGGTAAGAATCCCACATAACCCCGTGCCGCTCCCACGGCACCGGGGTACCTGATGAAGGTTTCCCCCTCGTCAACAAAAAAAAAGGAGAAAGACTCCATATGAGTTGTTCTGGATATTATAAAGCACAAAGACACGCCTCCACTGAAATTTTATTCAGTTCTGTATAGGATTTTACAGTAAAATTTCATAAGTTTTTGGATCTTCTTGTATAGTTGCTAATATTCCTATAATTGTTTGAAGTTCTTTTTGAAAAATGTTATTTTCTTATAACTGTGAAAAGTATATTTCAGTATGTAATTTTAGTTACTAACTGAAAAAGTTGTGGTTTCTGTCAGTTTAATTAGATGGTTTACATAAAACTCAAGTAGATAAGGCTCGTTAATATAGTTGGAGTGCATTGTTAGTGACAAATGTGGCCACCAACAGTTTTAGGTACGTAAGAAAAATTTACGGTCATCGTACCGCAAAGATGGTTCGACTAAGACGGCACCACGGTATGCAAAATGTATTAAGAGATAGAGATATGAATGAGATATGATATGAGGCCTTCTAACTTAGTCCTCAGTGTTAACAACGCATAGGACCTACTTTACACAGATATTTCGGGTCTACCCAAAACACTCAGATATATTTAAGTTTTTTATTTCGTTCAAGCGGAACATGAATTTTGAGGCGATTAAATATTAAGTTACCTCTACAAATATTGGTATCAGTCATCGTAACGGGGAAATGTAAATTACTATGCCCTTCAGAACATCATAGCTAATTTGCGGATATGCCGCCACTTTTACCACGAACTATTTTCAATATTTCTTGATTTTTTTAATACAACAAGAACTAAACGAAAACAATAAAATATATCGTTATTAAAAGTAGTCTGTTTAAAATTTTGTAAGAACTTTCATTCCGGAAATTCTGAACAGACAATTGTAGTAACTTTGTTAGTAACACACTCTCCAACGGGATAAAATTCTATATGTTATTTTTTATATGTATGTATATAAGTTAATATTAACAAATAGAGCCCAGTAATGTTTAAAGTGAAGTATAAAATGTATCCTCGTATTAATTTCATATGGAAATGTGGGAATTCGTTCAAGAACTTAAGACATAGAAGTGTACTCTGTTAACGAGATAAGGTATATTTGTGAATCATTGTTATGAATAACAATGGCACTTATGTACCTTATAATGTTTTCAGAGACCAGCAGATAACTTCGAAGGAAGAATCGAGACCTGGTGACTAATTGGTGAAATAACTTTGGAGATAACATGATAATTTGGATAAATGTTGTTGATGTTGATGAACTTAAATTAATACATAATAACAAAAAGTATTAATTAACTTTGTCGACTTTATCAACTATATCATCAATGAAGACTACATCGACTATATCGTCAATGAAGAAAGAAGAAAAAACAATACCGCTGGAAACAATTATGATAACGTACTTACGCTATTGATAAAGTTAATAGAACGAGTTGAAGAATTTTAGGAAGTTTACGAAAATAAGATAATGCTAGTTACTCATACATAGCGTATCATATGTATGTATTCACAATTATATTTAGTGTTTGTATTCAACCGTATTACTTACGAAAACTAAGTTTAAATACCGCGTGTAGCGTTTGTACTAAGCTCACAAAGATAGACAACTTATAATTGTTTTAATGTATTATTAAAATATGTGGATCACGTGGATAAAAAAGAAAATAATTTAGTTTCATTCACGCCATCTCGCAGGCCCTGAGATATTTGTGTTTTGATAGGCTACTGCTCAACAGATGGCACTATTATCGTAGTTGCAAAATTAAGTAGCATTTTCGCCCATTGCTATATATTAAAAATCTATTACAATTTAATAAAAGTAACTTTGAACTCAAAGCAAAGTTCGTTCGCCAAGATATATAACTAGATATTAAAGGTTAATTCTATGTACCATTTCTTTTTAATTTAACTATGGATGAACTATCGATGAGTTGAAAGAATAAGGCTCGAGTCTAACAAAAAATTGAGTTATTTCTAAAACCCATCGACACATATTATGATGTTGATGAAACGTACATTGGCCTCAGTAAAGGCCTCAAGCTTACGATATACCAGTCTGGGCACAATAACTAATCACGCTGAATTATACGGGTATGCCGTCACACGATGAAACACGACCAAGGAATAGGAATTTTTAGAGCTAACTATTTACAATCTGTGTACTTTATTGAAATAATACAACTACAACAAAAAGAACGAAGAAATGCATTGTCATCAAAATAGCTTATTAATAATAATAATTGAACGTGGATTATTGTGCGTGGAATTTTAAACGGACGATTGAAGTAACGTTCTCGCGGAGATGACCAAAACAAGCTACAATGGAAGAAAATTTGTATTTTTTTTTATGTATTGCGTGTGATATTTTCAATGTTCAATATTAGAACGATAAATTTTAACAAATGTAAACGTCAAACGTATCCATAGCCCGATAGTATAGTTTGATGTGAAGTTATTACATGTAAGTAGGTATTTTTGTACATACTCTAGTAAATAGTAACAGGTGTTACTTTGCGGGAACCCATGTTATAAAGTTAGGGTAAAAGTACTTTGCAACAATCCGCTACCAACTTGTATTATGGTATACATTTTATTAAAATCGTGCAATATGCACCAACCTTTACGTACACAGGTTGGCAGCTGATTGTTGCTATGTGGTTTACTGTAATTTAGTACACTACGCAAAAAAATTAAATTAGTTCCCGATATATTCCTTTTTATGCTTCCATTTAATTAGTACCTTATTACATCCGTCCGCTTTCATTTGAGTGATCACGGAGCCTTTGCGTGATAATTTTTGTGGCAGTTGTCATCGATTAAGCCGAAAATTACACTTTAAACTTTGAAAAGTTAGAATTTTGTTTTGATACTTTAATTTTATAGCATAAAATATTATGTCATTTTAATTTTGTTAAGGTGAGATAAAATGTTTATTACTTGAAATATATTATACATAGATTATAAATAGATTTTATACGGAAGAGAAATTAGTTCAACAAGATTAGAACTTTGCTCTCTAAACGAGACTGTGTTTGTGGATCATCGTTATGTATAACAATAGCGCTCATCTCTTGTAATGTTATCAGAGACCAATAGATAACTGAGAAAGAAGAAATGAAACCTGGTATCAATGTTTTTTTTTTTGCTGTGTAGAAGTAGAAAACTAGCGTGTAGTCCATCTGATGGTAAATGGCTACTGCTGGCTATAAACATCAGTAATCAACCCTAGATAAGATTAGAGTCCTATATGAGGTCGAATACCGGTGCGTTACTACACTTGAGAATTAAAATGGAACAACCAAACCAAAATACACTAGCTTTTCATACGAAATAGATGTAGACGACAAGTGGTAGTGCTGTCGGAGTCAAACTACAAAAGGTTCTACTTACTTAGGTTTAGAAGGTTTTTAAATATTGATTGTTCAGTTAATATCCTTGCAATATTCATGATTTTTTGATGCATTATACATATATAAGCAGCAGATAAACTGTACCGAAATGCGCGTACGAGAAAAATCCTTAGTAAGCTGAAACCGGGAAGCAACTTCGCTTGTTTTCCCCTGGCTTCGCCTGGCGTTGCCCTTTAAACATATTCTATGTTTACTCAGCTAGAATACTTCTCTCCTGATTTAGATTCAGCCATTTATTAGTTACATAACATATCATTTAATATTCTTATTACATAAAAATATGATGGCCTCTACAATACTGAAAAACATTAATTCGATCATTTCTGAATGACATATTCTGTATTTTTGTGATAAATTCAAGGCGGATGATTATTTTTAGGTCTATATTATTAGAGATAGAGTGGAGTCATGAAATAGTACGAGACGAACGTATTTCCCACGCACCAGACCGCGCGTCAGCACAATACGCGATATGCGACATAATGTACCAAAAAATAGGATTTACCAAAATACGACAGAATTTATGATTGGCTATCAACAAATAAAATACTTCGACCATTTGTAATAATATGTTTCTTGTTCACGGTGACCTAATAAATATTTTGAAAAGTAAATTATGAAATTTAGTACTATAGTAACTCGGAAAATATTATTCGCTGGACCAATAACCGCCGGAGAAGATTCTCGACCGGTAGGTAAAAGGAGCATAAAACGCACTAGTACCACGTAGACTGATAGGCGATGAAAGCAGCCAGAAGACAGCGATTTACTTGCAAAAAAATTCTCTAATGAATTACTTTATGCGATCTTGTGCATAACACATAAACAAACGGCAAAGGCATCGAACTACTCTGTTCTGTGCACTGACAGGCGCAATACTCGCGTTGTAACTTGATACATTACTCCTGAACGTTGCAAGTCCGCCTTTAGCAAGAAATCTCCGCCGTTACACTATGAAACATAAGACTGATTGGATCTTTAAATATAGGAGCCATAATTATGTCTAGAGGGGAATCTAAAATGGCTGACGGACGGATGAACTCTAATTATCATGGGGCTTCAGCTATCTTAGTTGTTTAAGTCTCGCCTTTAAAGTATTGCACTTAAAAGATTCTGCTTAATATACTTTGCAGTATCGTGATGGTAATGTCGTACAGCACGAGCACATCTATTTCTGTCTAACGACGGCGGTAATTGCTACTTCTTATTGTAGTTTTGAGGATATAGTAAGGCCGGGAGACGTGACGCTATTCGGAATTACACACATTCATAGATGAATATGACCATTTACCATCACCCTCGAGTTTATTTGTTATTCCAAGTCAATAAAACATTACCATGAGCTGCAACACCGTGCGGTAATGTACACTAACCGATAATTTTTGTAGTCATTGTAAAAAAATGTATATTTTTCTCAAATCGCTGACAATAGTAACGTTTTTAGTGCGAATGTAGACGCGCTGGCCTTTTAGCTAATGGCAGTCGATCAGCGCTGGACGACGTAGATACTGCAAATGTTATTTCTAAAGGTCACCGCCAGTGAAAACAATATTTCACTTTCCGCGTAGCAGCGTATAGTATTTTAACAGTCTTTTTGTATGACTGAAGTAATAAAAGTCCGCCTGATGTTAAGTGGCAGATGCGGCCCATAGACATATGTAATAAACCATAGATACAATTAGAATCCTACCTAAACTTGATAATTTCGAAGCGCCTTGGACCGGAAGAAAATGAAATAACACCCTTTAAGGATGTATCTAGAGGTCTATGGTGTTATATAGTTGTACACAGTGTTATCCTTGATGAGTTCGGTATAAAATTGTGTTATTTTATTTTGAAGTGAATTATTATATTGTGTTTTTTCGGGCTCTTTAGCGTGTTAGTCTTTTTGCCTTTCTAGCGACAATATATAAGCGTGGTGATGGAGTCTTAGCCGAACTACGAAAGATTCTACCATCTTTGGAAATAAAATATTACATCATACCAATTATATCACTACACAAATTTAATATTGTCAGGGGGTACACGCCTCACTACTTGTCCAGTAGCTGAGACACGGTGCACGGGTACGCGACCCCGGCATCCCCAGCTACTACTGCCTTTGCTCCTTCCAAGGCAGTAGTATCCATATACCTTCTTCCTGTACAATTTCTATATTCTGTCTTTTCTATCGACAAGAATTGACAGATTATCCAGATCCTATCCTTTTCCAATTGTCCAATCTAAGGTCAACGATTTAGAATGTATGTAACTAGTATCTACTCTTCACCTGTCACTCTCGTGTCATTTTATCTGACACTGAGATGCTAGGAATCTATAGACATGTAAGTAGTTGTGAAATCTTTGGATTTTGCTATAATGAGTACATACTTTTCATTCGAAATTGCTAAAACTTGAAATTTATTTTTTCCTATTTTGCATTATTCATCTTGAACAAGTTTTTCTTTCGTATTGCTCTTAGTCATTTAGACCGCAAATTAATCTGTCCAATTATACTCAATGTTGGTTATTTAATACCTGTAAAGCTTTTTTCACAAAAGTTTTATCTAGACCATTAGTCTTGCTTTCGATACTTACAAAAAACAAATTGGCAAATGTTTTTTAACGAACACACCGCTTGAACGTCACTCATAACGCTGTTTGAAGAGGCTTATCAAGCTACACTACAACGTGTTTTAATTGGACGAACGTAACAAAATCAGAGTGTGGAGGATTGCTCCAAGTGGTTACGAGTACAACATTCTTAACACTAGCTGTTTATGATTCAGGCGTAGACTTGAGATTTACAGGAGCTGGCAACGACATACGGAAAGAGTTAAAGGATATTGTAAACATTTGTCGTCATTACTGTCCTTGAGCTAGGGTTTCCTCGCAAAGTGAGATTGGTATTAGGCCATTGATCACCGTGCTGGCCAACTACGAATTGGTAGACTTCACAGTCCTTGAGAACTCTATAAGTACTCAGGCATGCACATTCTCTAAAGATGTTTTTTCACCATTTAAGCAAATGATAATAGATGTAATATGTACATAAATTTAAAGTTTTAAGTTGCATGCTTAGGGTTCAATTCTAGGACCCTTTGACCTTGATTAAGAAGCCAAGTTTCTAAGCAAGGTTGTCACTGCGTTTTTTTGTCTGCGTTTGGTACGTTTACATAGTAAAATTACAATTAGGATACATATATTAGAGTTATCTATATATTTGTATACATACGTTTAAAAACCTTATATACGACTTATTTAATTGAAATATATTTCAAATCTCTTTGTTACATTATTACGCTTCAGGAATTAGTAAAAACGACGTACGGGTCGTTTGAACACCACCACAATTAGTTGGCTACAAATCAGTATCCGGCAATAAACACTACAGCAGTGCATCTGCACTTGCGGTTATTTTAACTTCATCCGAATATTGGTTCGTTGACTGTTAGCGTATCGAAATACCAATATATACTGAAAGAAATATATTCAAATCCGCTTATGACTGCATTTTGCATTGAACTATGTTTGAATTCCAAATCACCGTTATTCAAATGTGAATCGGCGAAATCGAGAATGTGTGGAATGTAGAATAGCGATGCCTGCACTAACTTATGTGTGGTATCTATATCTATGTTGAAACTTTAACCACTGATATTTGTAGGTAAATGTAAATACTCAAGCAGGGTTTCAAAATAGGCTATAAAGCTTCTTGTGGGCGCTGAAGGCCCACAGCCTGGGAGTGATTTGATTTGTGTTTTTCAGTCTGCGAGGCCCTGAAAAAGGAGGACCTTATTTGTTGACTTATTTCAAATATACATTATAGTTAAGAAAGAATCATACTTTTTGCTGACTTATGTCGAAGAGCGGGAAAAGGAAGGTGTCAAAAATAATCGATTTTAAAAAGTGGGGACTAGATAAAATACTTTTGGGAACTTATATTGTAACTAACTACCAAATTGGTATCTCTGTGCTTTCCGACTACGGCGGCACCTTCCCTATAAGGAAGTCAACTTTTTTTATAAGTCAAATACATTTTATTACATCTGTTTTAATCATAAACATTTAGCACTATTCTTAGCCCTATTCAAGGAATTCCAATTTCCGACACCTCAGAAGAAATTTCCACGGATATTTAATTTTTAAATTTCGTCTTATGCTATATCGATATACGTTAATGTACATTTTACACATTATTATTGTCTACTTTGATTTTTATGTTAGTTATTTCGCCATACAATTGGTTGACATCTATCACAATTATGACACGATACCTGTTAAGACTAAACTCTTTTATTTAGTAACACGTGAGGTACGTGTTACTAAACCAGTATAAGATAATGGTCAGTACAAATGTCGAAATTTTCTCTCGAATTCATCTTTGTATAAATAGCACACCAACAAGCCCATGTTCTTGAAAGCTCTTGAAACTTTCCTTTGTCTTCGCCTCTTTTCATACCCTCCATATATTTCGCTTCACTTGTTTTGTTCCGCATGCGCAGGTATCATTTTCATTTAGAACTAATTTTGCTCATTACTTTTTTATAACAGGGAAGTAGCAAACAAACATGGAATCCACATTATTTTAAGTTATCATTGCCGCCCACGAACATCTTTAATGAACGCCAGATAAAATTACACCCCCCTAAAGTCGGCTACAGATGCGTTGATAAGTCCGAGAACAAGATTGACACACCCCTGATAAGTATGTCTCTCTCACCTCACCCTTCAAACTAAAACACAGTAACGCTTAACACAGCTATTACTTGCAAGAAACAGGTGTGACGGTGGCATCTCCACATACCAACTACAAGAGGTACCGACCAACTAAAACGACTGCGGAAGAACCATAGCTTCGCTATATCTAGTCTTATCTTCTTATTTCAGGCAGTTTTTCTTATATGGACGGCAGTTGGCACCTACCGTCATATGGACTGTATGTTCGTTTTCTACTTCCTTCATATGAAAAATCTAACAATATCAGACGTTAACAAAGAATATTAATATTTAAAAAGTAGTTACTTAATAATAAAGCGATATGTAGACTTCAAATAAGTGGTTATAAAATATTTTGTTCCAACAAGTTTTTTAAACTCTCTCTAAACGTACACAATATTCATAAATCTTCACAAAGATCATTTTCATTGCTCAACACAGAATAATACATTTATGGTTCATTCATTTTAATTTTAAATCTTTATAAAGATGCATGGATACAATATGGAAATAGGAAAGTTATGAAGTTTGCGGTGTGAACACTTTTTTAAAATCAGGGTTATCAATTTATTTTTAGTTGATCATTTCTACAAGAGTCAATTAATATAAATGAGAATTATTACGTAGCACTTTGAAGGTATCTTAAATATGTTTGGTTAAAAAAATATAAATGCTAAAAAATAATAGGTTATGGTACAAAACAAATTGGGCGAAGAAGTAAATACAAAAATCGGTAATTAGGCGAATATTTATAGTCCATGCAAAGAAAGCGTACTAATATTGAAAACTGTATCTCGTGATGTGTTTATAATGTGAATATAAAATGCTTTTTTTCGGATTCCGCAAGCGTAAGTGAGGGGAAGCCCAGACCTCATAAGGCTTATTATAATAGCTTCACAAAATGTCAATAGGCGATTGCCTCTTTAATTAAATTATCTGGCTGCCTGCTTTGAATGGTTTAGCTATTCATCCAGTCTAAACGTGGAACTAATACGTTACGTTATATCACTTTATATGAAACACGATATCAGAATATACTTAATAAACATTAATGTTTTAATACCTTTTATGATAAACATATTACAAAATTAGTATAATCAATGGCTCTTAAATAATGAATATTAATTACTAATCTGATTATACTACACACTTTGCCTTATATGAGTTTTAGGAAATTAAATTTTACGCTTAAAATCGCTGCATGAATATAACTGCAAATAAATTTAAGTTCTTAAATTTCCATAACGTTTTACTAAATTGGCTTCATATGCGGTTTTTCAAAATTTTCAAATTTACATTTCATCCCCGAGTGTTCAACTTTGCAAAAGTAGACGACATGCCATCGTGCTTTATTTAAAACGAGTTGAAAGCCGCAAATAAACATGAAAATCATCTTCATGCAATTACGAAAGGTTATGAGACATATGAAAAGACAAGACGAAATTAATATTCTGCTAGTGCTGCTGTCAGCCTTTCATAGTTTACAGCTGGACATAGGCCTAGGCTAATCTGTGCTACTACAACCGGTCTTTCGCCATCCGAATCCAGCGGTTACTCGCAGTCTTCTAGTGAATTATCAATGAACCTGGCGGGAAGCGACCAATATTACCGCCATAATTCGCAGAATTAGTAAACTTAAGTGGCAATGAACATGCCATATCATTTATCGGACCGTGATTGGTAGGTATGGAGACCACGTTAGGGCAAAAGGCAAACAGGTCATCCCTTCCAGGCGTACTGAAGCCTTATTATTCTCTACAAACGAAATGTGTTGTTCATTTTTAAGTAAACATAATTTCTTTTTATTACTTTTGATTTCATCCTTAGTATTTTTAAAGAAATTTTAAAATTATATGTCAAAATGGTAATTAATAATTAGTTTTATATTTTGAGTTTACTAATTTTTATAAGAAAATAATCGTTACATTCCATGTGGTTATTTAACTCATACAATGCGTTTAATATTACTAATAAGGTTAGCGTTAACTTTAATTATGAAAGTTTTGTGTTTCAACTAACATTTTAATGATGATAACAAGTTACTTTGCAGTTGTTAACGATGTATTCGTTACTAAGTACAAGGCTTTGACTTAGCGACTTTAATCTCTTTATGCCAAAGTAGGTGGTAAACGTACATGCACTTGTTTGTGTGTGTGTGGTGTCAGGGTGTCATACTTATCCGAGGCATTCTAACTTAGTCTTCAGGGATAGCAACGCATCTATAGTCGACCTTAGGTAGGATTCTAGTTTTATTTGGAGCGGACTATATGCTACATGCTCGTTTGCTATTCTACAATATAAAAAAATCACCATCATCAATTATTGTCTCACAAGTGAACTTAGTTTGATATTGGAATAGGGAAAATTTTCAAACAGGTGGGATTTGCCGAAATATTTGTTTGTTGTTATCACAACAAATACATATTTTCAAGTTAGTACACTCTTTGACTCGTGATTGATACTTCTAATGCTACTATGTGTATATAAAAATGAAGTAAGCTGCTTTATTCAGGGTTGGGAGATATACCAATACATAAAGCGTTCGAACTTAATCCTCAAGACAACAACGCATATTTGATGGAATGAACCCCAAATAGAATGTGAGTCTTATTTAAGATAAGAATTCCATGAGCGACAATATTCTTCTTTTTTTATATGATGGAGTAGCAAACGAGAATGCAGTCCACCTGCTGGTAAGTGGCAACTGCCGCCCATGGACATTTGTGATCCACCCCAGATAAGACCAAAACGTTAACTGAAGTCCACCACAGATGCGTTGCTACCCCTGAGGACTAAGTTGGAATGCCTCGTTAAGTTTATCTCCTTTACCACATCCTTCAACCAGAACACAGCAGCGCTTAACACTGCTGTTATTGGGCAGAAATTAGTGTGGCGGTGGTGCCGCCGGAGTTAAACTACAAAGGTTTCTACCACCTTTGAATTCTTTTTCTAGGGAATCAGGTGAGCTGTTACTTATTTGTTCCTTTCATTAAATAAAATTTGAGAATACTCATGAGATGTGGTCACAAATAGTGTGCTGCTTCAGAAGATTAGAATGGAACTCATTATGTTAATACGTAATTCGAAAGATTTGACGGCCTACGACATGATACATGGAACATTTTTCAATTTGTTAGTCCACTGCCTTTCGTGTGTTTGAATTACGGACTCCTATTGAAAATAATAAATAAATGTGCATTGTTAGAATTTCGTAATGATCACTTTAACTGGTTTAACATCCTTCCACATACCTGCGAGTGTATTATGTTGTCATTGATATTTGGTAGTTAACCAAACTACACTTGACCAGCGACGCGCCATGGACATAATCATTCTCTTTCTGAGAGATGGCCCATTCATGAATTGTGTGAGATGAAGTTTTCCTAAGTATTGCGCATAAAAAGCAATTGTGGTTGGCGTCGCCTTTAAGTATGTCATGTTTTTCATTTTGGGTCGTAGGTCATATCCGCATTGCCCTCCCTCGAGACTGGATCGTAAATCTGACTGTTCGGTTTTGGCGCAAACTCCTTTCTTCGTGTCCGATTTACATTTTCATTTGGGTTGCGTCTTTTAATAGTGTACTGCATGGGGGTAAATGTTGCCAAAAACTATCGCAGATCTACTTTTTAGACTCCAGAATTGGTACACTTTAAACATTTGAAACGATTTATATCGGCTATCATACATTTTATGAAAGTTTGTCAAGGTCTATCTGCGGTTATATATTCGAAAACACTTTTTATACTAAATACAAAAATAGCTCTATTGTTGATAGAATTGTTCTAATCGTTTTTATAATATTCGGTGAAAGGACACTTAATAGAACAAAAATGTTAGAACATTGTATATCTTTTGAAACTGAATATCAAAACACAAGTGTTATGATTTATTGTCTAATATCGAGAGCACGTATTGTACCGACGTTTATGATATTTCATAGAGGAATAGGGCGAACTAACTCCGACTGCAACTTCCACCTGTATGCCGAGGTCGTTAAGCTCGGCCACGTGTGTTCCGCTCATAAACAATCGTTCGCTTCCCGAAACTTTGCCATCGTCGCTTTTCCTTTTAAGCCACAGGAACGCTAAGTTATGATTTACTTTGCGCCCGATTTCCTGTTTAGCTTGAAGCTGAACGTTAGCTCCACTTTAGCCGCCAACTTTAAGCTTAGTGTAATAAATGGCATCAATTAATAATTCGAAGCTCTCGAGCCGAAGCTTACTTCGATTATAACTTAAATCAGGATATTAAAGTTAGAAGTGTGTGGAGGCATCCCTAAAAGTATGAGAAAAGTTTATGAATCGTACGTCGACGACGTCCGCGACGGCAGCAACATGTGGCGTGCGAAAGCGGCCGGAGAGGCCTAAGCTCTTTGTGCGGATTGTTTCCGCGCCGGGGGCGGGTGGAACGCAAGAATGCGGCGTGCGTGCGGGCGATGGTGCGGTAGGGTGCGCGGAGTGCGGGGCGGTGGGGGATGCGTCGTGGTGCGGGGCAGGCGCGGGTTGGCGCGTGCCGCAGTAGCGTGGAGGCGCCGCCGCGGCCGCTCGCCGACCACGCTCGTCGCACCAGCAGCCGGCAGCCGCGCCCGATGTAGCGCGTCCCGCCGCCGCGCCAACCGGCTCCGACGCGCCTCTCGCTCCGCGCGGTAGTCACTGGTGGTTCCCGCTCGACCCCACGGCATCGCGAGTGCCCTCTCTCTCCGCTCCACAAGTTCAGTGCAACTTTTCGAGTTTCGCGGACAAAGCGCGGGCAAGGGCTGCCGGTACTTATTGTTGCGTCTCCCGCCTCACGCTTATTGTTGCAAAACTCTCATTCACTTCTCATCGCTCACTTGCCTACGAAAGATTGTTTCTGCATTGCGAATTTTTTTAAACAATATCCTCAAGTAAAGTTTCAAATTTGTTTCAAAGTTAGTCGTTATTTACTCGAACAACAAAGTTAAGCCGCTTACAGAGTTATGGTTAAAATTTGACTGCCACTATTTGCCCGTAAAGTACTTAATTTGAAATCGACTGCTCTACTTCACCGGAAAGATTTTCTTATCACGAAACACTTGTCACACCTTTAATAAAAGTATTACGACCAATTTGTTACATTAAATATAGTTTGCGGTAGTATTTGAAATGCCGCCAAGATATCACTAGAAAGCACCATCTACACACCGATTAATGTCACCAAATGCGCCATTAAAGTAAAGATAGTCCCTACGTCATATTTAACCTATATTTTAAATTTGTTGTCCTTTTTATTAAAAATAAACTTTTGATTTTCTGCTTCAGACATAATATTATAGCGTAACAATCGTAATTGACGATACAATTTTTGCCGACACCTTTGGTCTGATTAGACATCACAAAGTTAAATTAAGAATGGGGCATTTATAAATCGATCTCATCAAATAAATGTGGACCTAAAATTTGGGTATTGTTGTGAATATACGTAATATAGAAGTTCAAAAATATAATAAGTACATATACTTTCCTAAAATAATTAAATTTGAGAAAAATTGAGAAAGACCTAGATGTAAAAATGGATGCCTACTTAAAGTGATTGGCGAGAAGCAAAACGGTAAAAACCTAAGCTGTTAAACATGTCACGCATTATTGTCTCATTTCCCACGGGAAGATTTATATAAGTCATACGCGTAGCGTATTTCGCCTTCCCCCTTACCGGCTACATTGTAGGTAAACGTCGAGATAGCGATGCTTCATTATTATTGCCCCGACCTTGGCTCAATATTCTTAAATAGTCCTTGGTACTTGCCAACATCGTATTTCACGATGATAAGAAAAAGCAACGTCACTGATTCTCCAGGCCTGTTGGTTAAACGTCCAGGCGTTTTGAAGGTTACCACATAAGCTTATCGCACCGATGGCTCAAGAGAAACAAGTTGTTTTTAGTGGATTTGAGTGAAACATTAAACCTACATCTACCGTAGCTTTTGTTATATCATTGGATCAACATTAGTTACAGCTACTCTAGTATTCCAATAAATCAAAATATGTTTTTCATCCTACAAGCATCGCTTTTCCAAGACAGCGTGTAATTCGTATTACCTTGCCAAGAGCGGCCGGTATACGCTATTTGTGTCGTTTAAATCAAATTAACATCTACGCATGATGGTATAACTGAAGTAAAGTAATAATCGAAATTAACACGTATGAAAAAACGGGTTGGCAAAATCCGTTTTCCATAATGAGTAAATCCAAATAAAGATAGTAGAATTTTCCCTTCCCAATTCTTTTCTCTTATTTCTATTGCTAAATTCGTCACAAACCGCATCCGTTTTAGAATGGGAGACAATGCTCCTCCTAATTGGTACTTTCCCCTTCTTATTGTTTCTCTCATTTTCATACCTTAATTTTCCTCGTCACCAAGCACTTTTATCCTCAATTTTCTTTGATTGATTTGTCCTCGTCCTTAAAGCAATCGGATTGTTGTTCATTATTATGTCAATTTAAAGTACAGTTTGCTTGGATTTATTCAGTCATGTAGAAAATGAAGTCACTTCATATTATGTTTTTGTCTAAAAATACAGACATCGGTAGTTTTCGCTTCTGTATTGGTATTGCAGTTATTATGCTGCAAAAGTAAGTACAATTCTTCTTTCCTTACTTTACTATATTATTAAACAATACGCATAGATTTATGTTAGCCTTTTGTAAAGGTATCATTGTGCAAAATAATTAAAACAAGGTATCTAAATTAAAATGTTAAATCAGTGACAATTTCCCGTAAGTCTGTTTTTGAGAATTAAATTTACTTAGCGATATTATTATATCCAACAACAATCACACCTAAGAGCAGACAGTACTCTGTTTGAATCCAGTCATTTCACCTATTTCATTTAGATGTTCTTATCTTCTTTAGGGAGACAACTCCAACCAACCACAAGGGAGCCTCCACTAAAATAAATTCCTTTGTGAGTGCTGTGCAAACTAATAGCGACACAAATGGCAAAGCTATTTGAGCTTGTACATAATAAATAATATCCATTTAGATGGGATTCCTTATAAGTCAAATAGTCATGATTTTGTTTCTCATGAACATGCAACAGAATAAAACAATTATCTTTTTCTATACATTAAAATCGCTTTTCACGCATTTAATTCTCTGTTCGTTGGAACAGACACTTACGGTCTCGCTTGAACATTTCGTAACGACCACAAAGATGGGTGACAAAATACTCATGAAATTGAAATACATATTATGTACGTGTCAAACACTGCAACGAATTGATACAACGAAATATACCTAGTGTTATCTCTGTTTCTAATGTAGCAATTTTTTGCTGACTCCCATATTCATGTTTAACACATTTTGGAACCCTGTTTATTTTTATTTTACACTTATGTTCAATGAACTATTCAATAACTACTTATATATTAATAATAACAGTAAATCAACAAACAGTTTATAGGATCTCGGGAGCCAACTGATACATTGACTCTATAACCTTGTTTCTTTTCTGACTCGTAGTGTTATAGGTATTTTTTTTCTTTAAAAATACTCCAGTTTGACGGCAAAAATAATATTGTCGTCAACTTATCGCCCAAAATATCGTTATACTATAAAATTATGTTTTACGACTGAACTTTAACGATGATGAAACGTGGCAAGTTCTTAATATTAAGAAACTTATAGATGTCTGCAAGCTTGAAAAGTTTCTTAAATATGGTTTCTAAAAAATTGTCATAGTAAGTAACGTTGAGCGAAAGTTTTTATATAAGCAAATTTCTTAAAATAACTAGAATTTCTTAATGAAGAATATGAAATATTAAAAAAATGTCACAATCATATCTAACTTCTTTCTTGTTCTTATTTTTTCTCTTATTTAACCTAAAGATATTACTTCAAGAATACTGTAGAAGATATAAACAGGGTATATTTTTCATAAAAATAAGAATAATAATCGCTTTCATTTTTTTGCAGCTTTTTAGATTAAGCTGTGTCTGTCATAACATCTTCTAAAAAGGGTATGGCAACCCTAAGTAAGTCAAAAAAGAACAATCTATGCTTTCTAGATGAGTAGCATCGTTAACAGATTAAAATCGAGACCATCTGCCAGCGGACTGGTATTGGCAAATAAATCGAAACTCGGAAACACTGATTGAATTCCCCATTCATTCGTAACGGGCCGTCCTTTTTTCCGCCAAACGATTGCTTTTCAAATGCGCAAAGTGCAATGTGCGAAATCGGTTAAATTCGCTCGCACAAAATAACGGAATACATGTGTTTTGAAGAACTATGCGGCTTTTGTTGTTTTTATTTTTGTTGAATGAATAGACAAAGTAACATATTCCCCTTAGATGTTGAGATTTACAGAGTTTCTGTCATTATATTACGTAGATTAAAAGCTGCTTGTTTATTTACTTTAATTCGAATATACCTAGTCTTATTTGTGACACCTTTTTGAAAACTATCTCCAGTTATAATTTGTAATTCCTGGATTCCTTGTGTTAATCACATACTTAATAGCGGATGTCACTTAATTTAATCATTGCTTGCATGATGCGCAACGCGAATTTACCATTTTTTATTTTTCATGAACTTTCATCATACTCTTGCGTTGCTAAAACAAGTAATAATCAATTTCCAATACGCACAAATCTTTAAAATATTTTTAAAGATGCTATTGCATGTATCTGTGACTCAAACGACCGACTCTAGATTAATAGTAAAAGTAGAGTAAATTATCTACAACCACTTAAACATATTGAATGTTTATTTTCTCTTACTATGATTCCAGATTCTAGTTTCTTTTGATCTACTTAAGATCAATGAATAGAGTATAAATTATCCCAATTCGCGTCATACATATAATGTGCGCCTTGTGACGCTTTGGTGAATCGTCTCGGCACACCTCTCGATAATAATATTCTTCAGTGAAGGTTAGACAGAAGAAAACCTCACAATTTCTATTTTATTTTAGTGTGCTCATGTAATTATATGCATGGAGTTATTTGAACGTGGATTTTTTTGCTAAAAATATAGCTAATATTATAATTATTCAGAAGTAAAAAATAATTAAAATATAATTTCACTATAATCGTTGTCGTGGTTTTAATTTTTATAGTACGATTAATTGGTACAGGGAAAACGCTGCAATTTTTTAAACCTCTCTTAACCTTACTAGACCAATTTCAACGAAAAGCCGTCACCGACTAATTGGTGAATAACTAATAATGACCGGCATTTTCATTTAATTTATTAATAATAATTCCTCAAAGCTATTGCATAAAACTCTATAATAATAGTGGACCAGTGACTATAAGGTATATTACCATAACTCTGATGCATCTAAAAGTAGACTTAACATAGTAGAAATACATCTGAATTTGAGTACCTACTGCTGAAAATTAACAATTAACCAAAATAAACATTTATTGAACAAACGTTATTTTCCTGAATAATACAAAACAAGATAATTAACAGAATAATAAAATTTACCAATTACAAAAGAAATTAATTAGGTAAGTACGTTCTTGATACTTAAGCTTTTTCGCTTTTTAAATAAATTGGTCACATAAATCATTTAGAAATAGAATTACTTTTGAAATGTGGTTCAGCAGTTATCGAACACTTTGCAGTTCGCAGAACCCCCTCGCCCAGACTTAATTCAGCGAAAGCATTTCATTGACCGACTTAGTAATATGAACGTCGATTTTAATAATATACACAAACAGAAAACGTTCGAATAAACCATATTATGCCAAATTATGGGCCTAATTAGCAATGTTAATTAGGATTCATAACCGAAGTAACTTTTTTTGACATGACATAATCGATAAATCACTTTTATTTCAAACGTATACATTTTATTTGAATAATTATGTGTACAATCAAATTGATTCAATTTTATGGCACAAAATACATATTTTTCTACTTACAGTGAATCTTCGCACAAATCTATCACATGAAACGACATTATTGATGTTTGTTCCGTTGCTCGGGGAACTAACAACTGGTCCGACATTGTAACTCTTTTCGTTTTGCATTCTGCTTTTAATTCGCACGTTTCTGCGAGACCCACTATCCGATAGTGGGTAGGTCGATGGCCGACATATTTGCATCGAATACTTGGCAAAACACGGTTACGTATAGCCTTTGCTGATTGTAAAACGCCCTATTAATGTCTACACAACTATACTTGAACACGGTCACGTCGCGCTGTACTGCCGTTTGAGATAACAAATACCAAATGTAACTCGTATGTTGGAAATGCATAGCATTGCTTACATTACCCTCAAAAATGAATGGTGCCAATAAGTTATGTTTTGGTCCTTTCGTCCTGACATTGCTTCTGTTAGCACTGCAAATGATATCAAAGGAAAAAAAATAAGTGAATACACCGCCGCGAGAGACGTTGCAACTTGTCTAAGGCCAGAAGAAAACCATACTGAAAGCAAAATAAAATATAATAATAACTATGTGTACAGTTCACACACGGTAGGAATGAAATCTTTATAAAAGTGAATTTTGAAACAATGAGCAAAATGCGTACGTTAATAATCATTAATAAAATAATCGTTCCTTTTAGGTATTTATTGTATTGCTTTTACTAAATTGTAAATTTATTTTACTTTTTATTCTACATAATTAGGTACGTTACAAGAACCCTACAAAGAAGGTAAATACTAGGCAATACTGTTTAATGTGTTCTATTTGTCGAGGGCTAAATCTGGGATATAGAGTGTCGAACATTACACCTACTTTCTATCTACGGATTTTCGAAGAAACCCTCTGTAATTCTAACTTGGAATATTTTATAAACTTTTATTTGTCATGGACCTATTCTATAACAATAGAAATGTCGTTACATTCATATTACAATAAAAATTGCCGTTTATATTTTATAGAAGTGTTTGTCTTGAATTATGAATGGTATAAAGGGAGCCTGGTACCACAAAATGCTATGCCGTTCATATTTTTTTAAACTTCGAAACAAATCGCTTGAAAAAGACAATAACTGGATAGCCTTGAACAAGTCCAGGATTAGACGTAACATCGTTAGCCCTTCCGCGACGTAATGCCTGTGATAAATCATTTCCATTGTGAAGGGAGCTTTCGGAACTTCTGCCCGCTTCCGAACTTCGGTGTGGAACGATCCTATCACTGTTAGGGATTCCATTTTGAAAATTGGAAAACCAATTCAGGTCATTCATATAGTCTAAAACTGTTTATTTATTGACCGAAAGTGGTTAAGTGAACTCCACGATAAATAGTAAATCCGTGTATTTTTTGGATAACATGTTTTAATCAAGACATTTTATAAATTGTGAAAGGTTTGATGTATTTTCGGGATCAATATTTGAGGGAAAATTGGATGGATGAATGCAATTCTCAAATATGGTAGTTTAGGTTAAGGTACACATAAATGTAAAAAAGAGTTATTATCCACTACATTTAAAAATGGATAACTCTTTATTTTGTTATAAAATAGCACATATAAAATCCAATCCGCTTTCAATTTTTAGTACATTCTATTTCTATTCTATTTTTTGACTCTATTTGGTTCTATTTTTTGACTATTTTTTTTTATTATAGTAAATTAAAAAATATAGATATACCAATTATTATTCTGATGTAATCAATACAATTTTGAAATACCCGTAACTCTGTATCCCTTTAAACAATTATTATTTCTTTCCTTTCAATTAGCTAACTACCCATATTACAATTCAATAATTCTACATTTTTACAATTAAGCATAATCTTTAATGCTAACCGTAACAATTCAATGTGTAGTAATAACATAACATACATTCTTCTCCAAAGATATCATCGCATACCCTCATTCGCATACATTTGACACCAAATGTCCTATGTAACATATATGTAGATAGTATCTACTCACCTAATGTGCCTTCGATATGTATGCAATCTCAAACTGGCAATGTTCACACGTATGACGTAAGTACTCAGATGTATCTGCGGTATAAAATTGTGTATTAAAAGAAGTTCTATATGTTCACTATTCACTTCCCAATTCCAGCTCAAACAGGAAACAAAAGCAGCGGTTGAATAATGTTTGCAAAATATTTTGAGTAGGGAATTTCATTAACATCCATAGAATTAGCTCCACATATTAAGAAAAAAAAGCCAAAATTGTATCTTTTATTTTACTGTAAATTCCTATTGAAGTGTTGAGCGTGCTAATTTTTGTATAATGCATTTGGTATAAGAGGACACCTCAAACAAATGCATAGAGAAACGGTGAATGCCTGAAAATAAAATAGTGATGAAAGTGGGTTTTTATCGCCGCAGTAAAAGGTTCATATTCCCGTACCTCCGGATTTTGGTAGTCAAAAGCAAACATAATATGAAAACTTGCATTAGTTCCTTGTTCTACTTCAAACTACTCTCGAAATATTATCAATCATTTCAACTTCAAACAAATTCAGATGTAAGAATAACGGTTTTGTGTCTGATATTCGTTGATAAAACTTAAATGTCCTGTAATCGATATATCCTCTTATTATCAAACCAACACTAACGTAAATATTCTAGCATTTCATGTACTTATGTAGCCATAAGTAATTAACCCCGTTGCAGGAAGTTAGAATTTTCAGTACCTACATGGAAATGCCATTACAAGAGACATAGTTTGCAGTTGCTAACAGCTACTCTGCTGTAGTGAAACTAGTGCCCAAAACGTAGCAAAATCTTCCAAAAGAATCCAGTCAATTCTACGAAGCTGCTTTTAGAGACGCTGCCACCGACTCGCTTCCATACTTCATTCTTAATGAAAATTTCCACTGAATCATTCTTCGCAGCAGTTGTTAATTTAGCTTATTAAGTTGCATAAAGTATTGTTAAATTCTACTGCAGAATTGTACAATTCTCCCGCTGAAAAATGTGTTCTTTATGCGCTTCACGTGCCGTCATTTTAATTTTCAACCAAGTAATTACGGCGTGAACTTCGGATATTACATTTTCTTGTTAATAATCGACCCATTTCTGAGAATTGATTTTTAAAAAGTGAAACAACAGCTTAAAAAACAATTTTAAAATAATATTCACTAAATAAACATTTTAAAGTTTGTGAGGCAAGCGAGACGCGAGGGTATTATCTTTTTTCAAACAATGCTAGAACTAGCATACTCTTAGCATATTTTTAAAATCTGTCGAACAGAAGTTATTCAGGAGGCGAATGCGGTCGGCGTTTTTAAATTGAAGTGAATAAATTGAGCCTTGCCGACCGTTCGATGGGTTGCATGTTAATGGGAAAACTAGTTTTATACTACCAATTTTAGTATAAAGTGCCGAAACTTTTTCAAACAAGTTCGAATAAATTCAATGTTACCTATAGCTGCTGGAACGTTTGACAAATATTTAAGGTGATTTATAGACGTATTTACATAATGATTGGAACATAGAAATAATATTTAAAGTAAATCATATATTTATTAGTTAAGCCAAATCCAACATTAGTCATGTAGGCAATAAAAAAATTGGAAATAAAAAAATCAAGATACTTTTTTCTACTACTTTATTTAGTTTGTACATTATATGTGAACGGGTGTTATATTCATATTTAGTACCTTTCCACCACGATTCTTATAATCTATCAACATATTCAATTTAAAAATCTTAATGATTTGTACTTGTCAACAAACTTAATTGAATTGTATTCAATACACTACAAATAATTCAACTACAAACTACATTTTTTTTCAGTCCAATTCTCATAACGTACCTAACGTACAGTAACTATTTTTCTTAAAGAATTTTTCAATCGTTCCCCTCTCGCAATTATCTCCAACAAGCAATCTTACATCGCTACTGATTGCTGTGTTGTGCCATAAGAAAACGGGATGGATAAAATACCGCCTTTTGAAACAAACCATACCCATTCAGCTAAGCTCACATTTATTAATACTTTTTCGGTTGTACAATTAACAACTTAGTAATAATATTATGTTTGATTAGATTACACTGAAATCGTCACGTAATGAATACATTTTTGCTAATAACTAAATTACTCGTGTCCATGATGCATGCACCACGGAGATCGAAATATTGGAGTAAAATTAACGTACTGTGAGAACTTCTTACATACCTATTAATAATGTAACAGAAATATATATTTTATGTTTCATTATGTGTTATTTAATACAAATTGTAGGTATCTAAAGTGACAGCGTCTGTTTAGTAAAAAATGCTATTTGGGGCATAGATGCGAAGTGGCACTGTGATAACCTACTATAAACTTATTAATACGTTAAGTTAAGATTTCCACATGAACTCTAGAAGTTATAATTTCATCAATTACAAACACAAAATTGCGAGTAGAAACCACTTTTGTTAATCCAATATAAACTCTAAAACGTGGTGTAGAGTAACGAGATATACAAATACAGTAAAGGAATCTTAAAGTGAAAGGTTGAATGTATTTTAAACAAAAATAAAGGAAAATTCTTCTTCTTAAGAACCGTCGAAACATCGCGGAAACGCTAAAGAAAACTTCCCACTAGCTGTCGCCAACAGAGCTACAAGCGGTACAAATCCCGCAGTAGGTATGCATATACTCTGTTTTACTCGCGGCTTTCACCGAATTCAGCCTCATTACAAATAAGTATGCAAATTATTTTCTTTATACCTTTATTGTCGCTTGTAAATTATATCATGTAAGCTTTTCTGACACATTTGTTAACAGTAATGTCGTTTCACGGTCATGCAGTGCGTACATTTTTAACTTTAAACAATAGAGTTTAGTTACTTCAAGTGTTGTTTATGGAACAAAAAATACATAAAATTTAAATAAGCACCAAAACTAAACTACGAATACATATTGGATATTTAACTGCTAAAATGTGCAAAATTTCTCTTATTTCTGGTATTATCGTAAATATGTACACAACAGACTCAAAGCTTTGAAGCCTCTTTATACATTGCAACAACGTTTTACGACAAGCTATCTGGCTTTTCTCAACTCATAAGTTATAAAACTACACCACAGCAATTAACACGATTAATTGGACATGCTATTAATACGCCTGTTAATCCTCAGCTTCATACGCCATAAAACGACTGTGTTTAGAATTAATGGGCTTTAAAACCATTAGTTGTGTCTCTTATACTTGAATAACAGACGCATATACATACTTATCAAGTTTATCTCATTAAAAGATTCTGTATATGATTAAAAAAATCGTTTAAGTCCTTTTTTACCTTAGGGTGTCTACTTAAAATTTAATACAATTTTTTCGAAAATTTTGTCACAACCGTTCTTATCTTTCACTGCTAGGCAAGGCACTGCCTACCTCCAAGGAAGACCTGGGGCCACTTAGACCGGTCCTGTGTCTTCTGAATCCAACGGTGTCCGGCTGACTTCTTCAGTTCATCGGTCACCTAGTCAGAGGCAACCTGTGCTTCTTTTACCATAACATGGTCGCATTATCGGTCCTCCGAGTGATGTGGCCGGCTCATTAACTGCTTTATTACTTGAATTGGTTCATTTTAAATTAACAAAAAATGTATAAGGGTGCATATGTACGTGTTTTTATGTATGTATGTGTGTGTATGTGCGTATGTGTAAGCGAAGAATAAAACCCAGAATTCCCGACGTAGTGTTAATGTGTGCCACTATGCCAGCACCACTCGTCAAATTAAGTAATTTCATTCGAGAGAGGTAGCAGACGTCTGTTTAATTAATTCCCGTTTGCTATTTAATTGTTCTAAAAATCAATTATACTGAAACGCTGTACAATTATTTCGAGCATGATTGAGACCAAATGTTGTTTTCAGCTTTATTTGATACTTAAAACAACCCATAATTATTTTAATAAAACAAAATATATATTTGTCTTTTTACAGTATGTTCCTTGCTCGACATTCTTTAATCGCGTCATCTGATACGAAAGTTCACGTCATTTATGGTGGCACCAAAAACTTTATAGGTATTTAAGTAGGATTAATACATGAGACCAGGTATAACCAGGTGCTGCGATGGAGAATTAAATTTGAACCTCATATCCTCTTCAGACTGAAAGCCAGCTGGGTCGATACACTCACTTCCGCAACCGAAGTACCTTAATTCATCTTAAAAATCATTAATCGACATTGATGTCCGAGCGTTATATACATAAGTAATTTACTTTGAGAAGTTGGAAGTTGGTTTGAAGATGGAACGGCTCGACACTGCCACATTTATTCTTGTCGTGCAATAGCATCAGATAAACTGCGTGCATGTTTACTCAAAACTCCTAAAAAATTATATATTTTCTGTTGTATAAATAAAATTCAGTTATATGTATATACTAATAAACTAAACTATTACTAGGGACTAAATTTATACATAAACAAAGTTCGGTAATATTACGTACATTTTACGTAGACTCTATTATTTTATGCGATTACCAAGTCATAAATTGGCCGACTTGGTTTAATATTAGATCTCTCTACTTTTTTCGGTAGAAGAATTGCGTTGCGAGACTTGGGTTTTTGTACATTTTAT